>OY769904.1:8200439-8432939 GCA_963669185.1 Dyspetes luteomarginatus
CCATGAATCCTTTCACCCACTTGAAATTTCATTCTGTTCCGGTTATTGACAAAAGGGTTAACACATACTTAAAAGGCTAACACCGATAGTGCTGTATATAGAAATGAATGAGCATTTATTTTCAATCAGAATGGACGTGAAACTTACAAATATGTTAGCAATTGATGCTTCGGGCTGACTGGTGTTTTACATTTGATGCCGGGAATGGCTACAATATCCGGCTCTTCCAATAGTAAGACTTGAGGATGATTACCAAAAAAGCTCATCGGATGGAGGGCGACATAGGGCTTTGCCTTCGTGTGAAACAATTGCTCATTTATTGGCTGCAAAACAGAAAACGCACATTACCATTACCAAGTAATTAATTGGATTCATAGCTGGCGCCGGTTGAGAAATTGAATGTTGTATTATACTTTGCAATAATTAAATTCATCCGGGCACGCGAATTGTGGATACAATCCGCTGCACAATATCAATTTGAGCATAGTCAAGTCTTTGTAGCTGCACGCTGTAGCCGCACTCAATAAATTCTGAACTTGAGATTGATCATTTTTCATTCGAAATTCCACATCTTTGATGTCTATTTCGCCATCGTTGTGATCGTCATCCTCCAAGTTTATGTCGAATTTTTCAACTTTCAATTCTTTTCGCTTTCGCGGTTCACTTTGCTTGTACGTTTTTTTAAGAGATTTCAGCAATTTTAATTCACCATGTCGAAATGCACGATCCGCACTTGTCATCGAGGCTCTTGGTTCTGGTGAACTTTTCAATAAATTGCAATCCTAAAAATATAACTGTTATCAGCAGGCTACAGACTAATTATTTTTCTACCATAGATGAAACAAGAGAAATGGTACTTAACCATTTTCTATGTTTGTACTTGGATAGGGGTGAAGAAGAGATCGATATACTATTTGAACTTTTGGGGGGTAAGCGGTGTTTAACGGGTTATGGGTGGTAATTGATGTTCCTGGAAGTATCCTGATAGTATAATAATAAAATACGTGCGAAAGGAATGCTTCATTACAACTTTTAAGTCTGACATGTTTACGCCCATTTCCACCGATGTGGTTTTAATTTAGTACAATTTGTTTTAAATATAATTTTAACATAGGGCAATCAGGGCCTCCAATTAACGTTGGAGGAAACGACTCGAAGTATCGTATTCTTTATGAATACAAATATAATATATGAATAATGCTGCTCACGCTAAGTAATTCTTTGAATTGGGCCCTCAATTTGGTAATTTCGTAAAATCTTTGTTCCTCCAAGCCTCGCCTCTTGCACCACTTTCGGCTTGTACTACGCGATTCGTGACTGCTTTCCTGCTTGACTTCTAGCCACTCTTTGTACGCATTTAACAACGTTATAGGATCTCCATGATCGGATTCAAGTTTTTTCCTCGAGTTCTGGAAGACGTGAACGGTTCCATTAATTGTTATAATTGAAAATAAGCTCAATATTGAAGAAACATTATTAAATCATACCTCGCATTCCGTATCTTTATAAGCTTTGTTAGTGAAAGGATTTTGAATACTCAGTGCAGCCGCTAGTGACAGGACCGGTTCGACTTGATGAAATATCGAACCCATTATCAACATTTTTCCTATTGTAATATCAACGGGTAGTCTCGATAACGTTTTCCCTATGCACGTCAATTTCTCATTTTCGGTCAAGGCATCCTACATTCAGTTCAATACATGAGAAAAATGGTAATCAGTGTAAAAAAAAGGAACAACAAAAAGATATGTGTACGTACATGTTCCTTCAATGATAGTATAGAATTTTCCATGCTCTCGGCAGGCGGAGGCTCTATAAAAGGAAATTTACGAGCATCTGGAAGCCCCATTGCCACCATTTGTAGAAGCAGCGAGTCGAGCGGAACTCGCTGTATTTCAGGTGCAGAATATTTTTCTAACGCCGCATGTTCGTCCTCCGAATAAATTCTGTAACATTGATCATTTCCAGAATTTGTTATATTGACAAGTTAATCCGACTGTTATTTTTCTGTTGTTTCGCAGTAATATAAATTTCATCGCTACAAACTTTTCAGGTCCATACTGGCAAATTAAGATATCGGCTGTTTGTATGGGTAATTTTTGACTCATAAAGAGAACAGAGTTTCAGAGTACGGAAATACCAGATGGATTCGATGAGAATATAACATTGTGATGAAATAAAAATCTGAATATTAACATCCAACATATCGGGTAATCGTGAAAAAGCAACAACTTTGAATTATAATTATTTACGGTCGATTTTGGGTTTCACTACCTATGTAGACGAAAATATTTGATTAGATTATATAAGATGACTCATCCCCTGTTGCCAATCAGTCAGATAAGTGGCAGGCAAAGCAGCAGAGGGTTTTGCAGAAATGAGTGCGGCTCATTTTGTAACTTTTGTAACGAACCACCCGGTGTCTCGCCCGGTGAGGTACGACGTAATCTTCCTCATCGACTGCCCACCCGCTTCTCGCGGTCGGCATTTTTGGCTGCTCCTAAGCAACAGATTCCATTTTTCCAATCGAACTTAATTTCAGCGTCATATCTATCAAATCGGTCTTCCGTATATAACTTTATATTTTCCTGAGAATTTGTAAAAAATCGATCTTAACGAATTCAAATTTAATATCAACCCTCGAGCGAGAGGTCTTGACTGCTCCCTTTGGCTCGCAATTATTCAAATACCTATGGTTTACTTCGATCTTATTTATGTTTTATTAGATTCATTTTCACAAAATCAACGAATTGAATTGTATTCGAAAAAGTTGCGATCTTATTTATGTTTTATTAGATTCACTTTCACAAAATCAACGAATTGAATTGTATTCGAAAAAGTTGCGGTCAACTAAACGAGACATCTGGATTTTAATTATTAATCAGGAAGGGAACCCTAATTTCTGTGTTATTCATTTTTTTTATCTTGTGTACACGTTTCCTCCCATGATCTTTGAAGCACCACGTCTATGTTATTTCTTTTTACTTCTCGCCACGAAAATGTCAAAAATTGAGAAAATCTTTGAGACTTTATAATGACATTTTCTGAATTATCTGGTATGTCGCGTGTCTAAAAGCCAAAGACCGTATCTCTGATTTTACACGCATAAAGCATTGTGGTTTTTATGCATGCAAAATGTGCCTGGGAAATAAAAATGTTATACCCAATAGTTCTGTTAAAAGCGATTCTTAAATGTCTACCTAATCTTAAGTGCCTTTAGGACAGCATGAATGTACCTATAACAAATTCCGGGCCCGGTTCTGCCGGCTCTACCCTTTCTTTGCTCTGCACTAGCTTTACTGATCCAAAATTCCTTAAGTCTTTCCATCTTGCAAGATGGATCGTAGCTCATTTCCTTGACCTTTCCGCTATCAGCAACGAATCTTATACCATCTATGGTGATCGATGTTTCCGCTATATTTGTAGAAACTATGCACTTCCTCACACCTTCAGGAGGATAGTCGAACACCTTTGAAAAGGCAAAAAAGAATGACCAATTCAATAATTCATCAGAAACATATTCTCAAAAAATCAGGTGATTGATAAATTACATATAAAATTACTACCCTGTCTTGTTCCGCAATCGATAGAGTACTGTGCAATGGCAAAACTATCCACTTAGCTTTCTTTTGTGTGTACTCTTTTGCAGCATCCACAACAGCTGTAATTTCGCTCATGCCACTGAGAAATACCAGCAAGTCCCCTTTTTCATCATCTACGAAGATACATGATTAATGACAATATCAATACTGAGAAACAAAAAAATTGAGACGTCATTAAATTCTCTTAAGATAAAGCAAATTGTGTCAATTAAATTAATTTTATTAAATAATTCCTATTAGTATACCTGTGTACTTTTGATCAATGAGTTGCATTATTTGTATGTACGGACTAGGATTAAATCGATCTGATTTGTAACGAATATCCTCAATGATAATAGGTCTGTACACCAGTTGAATAGGATACAATCGCCCAGGCACCTGATCCCAAATCACAAACACCATTATGTAATAAGATATTCCAAGATAATCACCACAATGCATAATGCCAAATATATGTTTTTTGATGAAAAAAGCAATGGTAGAAAAAGTTTGAGCAAAAACAAGCTAGTTTCTCAATAAATGTCACATAGTATTTTCACCATCCCAATAGTATATTACCATGCAGTACATTACTAACTTGTATAATTTGCACGTTTTCATTTGCAAAATAATTACTAAACAATGCTATATTGATAGTAGCAGACATGAGTATCAATTTGATATCTTGTCGTTGATGGATGATACACTTCATGATTCCCAACAAGAAATCACCATGAAAATGACGCTCGTGTACTTCATCCAAAACTACAACATCATATTGTGATAAACTCGAGTCACCAGAAACCTGTTAAGACCAATAAATGTACAATTTCAAATAAATAAATTTCTTCTAACAGAGGAGAAATATTTTCAAACACTACAACTCAATCATTGTTTACCTGACGGAGAAGCAATCCTTCTGTAATAAAAGTGATTTTAGTGTCTTGATTTCTTTGTTTCTCAAAACGAATTTGGTATCCAACCTCATTACGATTTTCCGTTAATGTTTCAAAAGCAACTCGCTTGGCCAGTGAAATACATGCTATTCGCCTTGGCTGAGTGCAAGCTAGAAAAATCAATTGACAGATATTTCATAACGAGTACAAAAAAAAAACTTTGACTTGTTCAGAGAGAGATATACCGATTTTTCCAAAACCAGCAGAGTACAAATACTGTGGAACTTGGGTTGACTTTCCACAGCCAGTATCACCGGCTACAATGATTACCCTCTCATTCTTAACAGTTCTGATAATTTCATCCTTGTACTGAGCCACCGGCAGACTAGCTTGATTCTCTCGTAGTTTTTTGAGTTTGTTGAATTTTTCCTTTTGCTTGAAATCCAAATAAACGACAATAACATCTCTAAATTCCTTCAATTGGTCATTGCTGAGTTCCTTGGTCTGCAGAACACAAGCAAACACTTCGCCAAAACTCAAATTAATATCGATATTAATACAACGTGACTTGTAATAATTGGATGGAACACCGATCGAGTTAAGAATGATTTCAGCCTCAAGTGGCTTTTTTTTTTTCCCCCATTTTTCCTGCATGCTCTGATACTTTTCTACAAATCTCCAAAAATCATTCAGGTCTTGTACAAGATTTAGATTGGCTGAAAATATTTTATTGAGCACGTGCTTGTATCTTATAAACGAGAAATCGTTCGTGTAATCATAGGATGAATATTTGGAGCTTTTAGCTTTTGTGCCTCCTAAGCGGTCATCGTGTTTGCGCATTTTAACGTCTTTGTAATTCTGTCGCTCGCCATCGTGATCATATTTTATTCTCTTTGCTGCAGACTGATGAGAATCTCTGTTGTATCTAGTGTCGATAGATTTTCTCCGAAATTTGTGTCTTGAGTCCATTTTTCATTCTTTTTTTCCTCGACGGCTTCAGTATACGTTTAAACAGCACTATGTGAATATTACTTTGTACCTTGTAGAGGTTATATACCACGAATGACCACTCAACGACTCAACCCATGTGAACATTCCTTTGTACATATGCCTTGTAGAGGTTACATACACTGCTGTGATGTTGGCTATTCGATATTAACTTTTTAATATTTTTTTTTCGTCAATCGTTTGTTGGTGATTGTTGGATTAATTAGAATGTTTTTCGGTTATTCGTTTTTTAGATATAACAAAAACAAAATTTACTGTGAAGTTAGTCGATTTTATTTTTATGCAGCTCATTTGAAGCTTAATCGATTGTCGGTCACGAATATAATAACAACGAAGATTGAGGCCTATAGAAGCACAAAGCCTATAGCCCGCTTTGTTCCAAAAAAGTTGGGGAGCTCGGACAATCTTTCTCCCCCAACGGTAAGATGTCGCTAGCGTCGAGTTTACATGTGTGCGCTCACGTACAGAACTACACACGTGAGCGGCTGTATAACTGCGTTGGCTCCACCTACGGAGTCGGGGTGATGATGCTATTTCACTCGCACTCGCAGCTGGGGTGATGGGTGCGCTCTCTCGCACAGGAGCGATACGGACGTAAAGTGGGGGTTTGGGTGTGCATTGCCGATGCCGAGGAAGATAGAGCTATTCATTGCAAATTCTTTTGCATTTTAATGACCTCTACGTCGAGACAAACTTATTTATTTAATTATTTCTTTATATTTACGTAAACTAGGAGTTAATTAACCCAACCAAGCAAATATAATGAAATCGAAATCCGAGCGGGGACACGATTTTTATACTTAAAAAGATAATAACAGTATATATATCCAAGTTGGGGTAATGGGTACGGCGCTGCTTCTGTATGTGCTAGGTCGGTGGTTCAATCCCCGCCTTCGTTATTTTTTTTTTTGCAATTATGCAATTATATTCACAATAAATAAAATATAAAAAATCTGCGAAAAAAGGTTTTATACGAGAGAGAGCCACATGTTAATACGAGTAGTTGGCCCCTGCTCGTACTGAGATGTAATGATAATATTGGACTCGATAGCGCTATCTCTCTCGCACTCGCGATTAGCTCGATGGCGCTATCTCTCTCGCATTCACGATTAACTCGAGGATGCGATCTCTCTCGCTCTGAGAGTAGGGGCTGATAAACCCCCAGCTTTTCCCGCGTATATTCCTATCGCATGCACGTGCGAGTATGTGTTTAAAGTCCTCGGACTCTTGTTTTGCCGGTCTGGAATAGACGTTTTGTCCGATACATCGGTAGGATTTCGTCAATAAAGACATCATTGCATGATTCGTGATATTAATAAGTAACAAACGCACTTGATACTGTCTTAAGTCTTTCATTCTTTTCGTAATTGCACGCGCTATGTCTTAGACTAGCCTCATTGCAAATAATGATAATATTAATTTTTAATAGTAATAAGACCAAAAAGTTATTAAACAATTGGTTAAAAAGAATTTATTCAACAAATTGACCAAAATCATTATTTTTTCACTTACGAAAGACATTCCCTGATTTTTCCGAATACATTGATTTTTTGAGAATTTTCTCTCAATTTCGAAATATCAGTTTTTGCGTATTATAACAGACTGCATTTAAATAACTGCTTGTTCAGTGATCTTGGAAATTAAAATGTGTAATATAAGTATATAAGTATATAAGTATAAGTATATAAGTATATAAGTATAAGAAGGCGGAGCATATCGATCGGTCGACACTAGAGCCTCCTGGCGTATGTTTGACTCACTAAAAAATTGGAACCAAGCGGGCTATAGGCTTTGTGCTTCTATAGACCTCAATCTTCGTTGGTATTATCAACGAAGATTGAGGTCTATAGAAGCACAAAGCCTATAGCCCGCTTGGTTCCAATTTTTTAGTGAGTCATTTTTTAGTGAGTCAAACATACGCCAGGAGGCTCTAGTGTCGACCGATCGATATGCTCCGCCTTCTAGCTTCGATGCTCGCAACCATCTGGCTACGGTGGGGTCACGTAGCTTCCCCTGACTTCCCTCTCTGTGGCTGCCCCTACCGTCCCTCATTCTGCACCGCTCGACGACGCGCGGCGGCGGACTTATTTTTACGAACAATGACTACACCCACACGACGAGCTTTATTATATTTGAATTCGTATTATATTCGTATTATACTCGAATTAACAACGTACGTGTAAACCGGAGTAAATTATTGAAACCCAAACCTAAGAACACCTAATCCAAGCGGGGTACACAACATAAATATTACAATGCTCATTCAATATTCAATCAGTTACGCTAGCGTAGTTGGTAGAGCGACAAGATACGAGTCGGACTGCGCGCGATCGAGACACGGATTTTTTTTTTTTTTTTTTTTTTTTTTTTTCGTCCTGATTGTCTTTCGGCTAACGATTTCACATATGCATTAATTTTCATACACTTTTTATATTGAACATAGACATTTTTGTGTGAAATATGGAATTTTTATTTCCGTTTTATAACATTATAGAAACAAATGTATTTAGGAAGAAAATACAATGCGTGGAATGTTTTGTTGTTTCATTAAACAACGACCGCCAGATATTGCTCAGATAGAAAAATAATATTATGGTGAGCTTGCAGGGATTACAATTTAGGTTATTATTTTCAGTTCTTTTGAGTACTTTGAAATAAGATAAAAATCTTGAGGAAAGTAACCGTATTGAAGATGACTTCAATTTTAAATAATAATACCAAAATTTTATCGTCAAATTAGTTTTAAAAAATTACTTCAATATATTTGCCGAAAACAAATATTTTTTTACTCACCACATGGATTCCCTGATTTTTTTGAATACATTAGATGTTTTTCTCAATTTTGAAATTTTCATATTCAAAAATCGAAAAATTGATGGAACGTTGCAAATTTCGGATATGATTCCATAGAGAAATGTCATATTGCACATTTTAATTTTCAAGATCACTGAACAAGCAGTTATTTAAATGCAGTCTCTTATAATACGCAAAAACTGATATTTCGAAATTGAGATAAAATTCTCAAAAAATCAATGTATTCGGAAAAATCAGGGAATGTCTTTCGTAAGTGAAAAAATAATATTTTGGTCAATTTGTTGAATAAATTCTTTTTAACCAATTGTTTAATAACTTTTTGGTCTTATTACTATTAAAAATTAATATTATCATTATTTGCAATGAGGCTAGTCTAAGACATAGCGCGTGCAATTACGAAAAGAATGAAAGACTTAAGACAGTATCAAGTGCGTTTGTTCCTTATTAATATCACGAATCATGCAATGATGTCTTTATTGACGAAATCCTACCGATGTATCGGACAAAATGTCTATTCCAGACCGGCAAAACAAGAGTCCGAGGACTTTAAACACATACTCGCACGTGCATGCGATAGGAATATACGCGGGAAAAGCTGGGGGTTTATCAGCCCCTACTCTCAGAGCGAGAGAGATCGCATCCTCGAGCTAATCGTGAATGCGAGAGAGATAGCGCCATCAAGCTAATCGCGAGTGCGAGAGAGATAGCGCTATCGAGTCCAATATTATCATTACATCTCAGTACGAGCAGGGGCCAACTACTCGTATTAACATGTGGCTCTCTCTCGTATAAAACCTTTTTTCGCAGATTTTTTATATTTTATTTATTGTGAATATAATTGCATAATTGCAAAAAAAAAAAAATAACGAAGGCGGGAATTGAACCACCAACCTAGCACATACAGAAGCAGCGCCGTGCCCATTACCCCAACTTGGATATATATATACTGTCACTATCTTTTTAAGTATAAAAATCGTGTCCCCACTCGGATTTCGATTTCATTAGATTTGCTTGGTTGGGTTAATTAACTCCTAGTTTACGTAAATATAAAGAAATAATTAAATAAATAAGTTTGTCTCGACGTAGAGGTCATTAAAATGCAAAAGAATTTGCAATGAATAGCTCTATCTTCCTCGGCATCGGCAATGCACACCCAAACCCCCACTTTACGTCCGTATCGCTCCTGTGCGAGAGAGCGCACCCATCACCCCAGCTGCGAGTGCGAGTGAAATAGCATCATCACCCCGACTCCGTAGGTGGAGCCAACGCAGTTATACAGCCGCTCACGTGTGTTAGTTCTGTACGTGAGCGCACACATGTAAACTCGACGCTAGCGACATCTTACCGTTGGGGGAGAAAGATTGTCCGAGCTCCCCAACTTTTTTGGAACAAAGCGGGCTATAGGCTTTGTGCTTCTATAGGCCTCAATCTTCGTTGATTGAACATAGACATTTTTGTGTGAAATATGGAATTTTCATTTCCGTTTTATAACATTATAGAAACAAATGTATCTCGGAAGAAAATACAATGCGTGGAATGTTTTGTTGTTTCATTAAACAACGACCGCCAGATATTGCTCAGATAGAAAAATAATATTATGGTGAGCTTGCAGGGATTACAATTTAGGTTATTATTTTCAGTTCTTTTGAGTACTTTGAAATAAGATAAAAATCTTGAGAAAAGTAACCGTATTGAAGATGACTTCCATTTTAAATAATAATACCAAAATTTTATCGTCAAATTAGTTTAAAAAAATTATTTCAATATATTTGCTAGAAACAAATATTTTTTTACTCATCACATGGATTCCCTGATTTTTCTGAATACATTAGATGTTTTTCTCAATTTTGAAATTTTCATATTGAAAAATCGAAAAATTGATGCAACGTTGCAAATTTCGGATATGATTTCATAGGGAAATTTCATATTACACATTTTAATTTTCAAGATCACTGAACAAGCAATCATTTAAATGCACTCTGTTATAATACGCAAAAACTGATATTTCGAAATTGAGAGAAAATTCTCAAAAAATCAATGTATTCGGAAAAATCAGGGAATGTCTTTCGTAAGTGAAAAAATAATGTTTCGGTCAATTTGTTGAATAAATTCTTTTTAACCAATTTTTTAATAACTTTTTGGTCTTATTACTATTAAAAATTAATATTATCATTATTTGCAATGAGGCTAGTCTAAGACACAGCGCGTGCAATTAAGAAAAGAATGAAAGACTTAAGACAGTATCAAGCGCGTTTGTAACTTATTAATATCGCGAATCATGCAATGATGTCTTTATTGACAAAATTCTACCGATGTATCGGACAAAACGTCTATTCCAGACCGGCAAAACAAGAATCTGAGGACTTTAAACACATACACGTGGGGAGTTCATCAGCCCCTACTCTCAGAGCGAGAGAGATCGCATCATCGAGCTAATCGTGAATGTGCGAGAGATAGCGCCGTCAAGCTAATCGCGATTGCGAGAGATAGCGATAGTCCAATATCGTCATTACATCTCAGTACGAGCAGGGGATAACGCGTGACCTGCTCGTATTAACATGTTGCTCTCTCTCTTAAAAAAACTTTTTTCGCTGATTTTTTATATTTTATTTATTGTGTATATCGCAAATTGCATAATTGCAAAAAAAAAAAAAAAATCATGAAGCCGGGGATTGAACTACCGACCTAGCACATACAGAAGCAGCGCCGTACCAATTAGCCCAACTTGGATACGTATACTGTTATTATCTTTCGATTTCAATTTCATTAGATTTGCTTGGTTGGGTTAATTAACTCCTAGTTTACGTAAATATAAAGAAATAATTAAAAAAATAAGTTTGTCTCGACGTAGAGGTCATTAAAATGCAAAAGTATTTGCAATGAATAGCTCTATCTTCGTCGGTATCAGCAATGTACACCCAAACCCCCACTCTACGTCCGTATCGCTCCTGTGCGAGAGAGCGCACCCATCACCCCAGCTGCGAGTGCGAGTGAAATAGTATCATCACCCCGACTCCGTAGGTGGAGCCAACGCAGTTATACAGCCGTTCACGTGTGTTAGTTCTGTACGTGAGCGCACACATGTAAACTGGACGCTAGCGACATCTTGATGGGGTGATAGCTTGTCCTAGCACCCCAACTTTTTTGGAACAAAGCGGGCTGTAGGCTTTGTGCTTCTATAGACCTCAATCTTCGTTGGTATTATACATACTGTCCCTCGCATAGAAAAACTGTGATGCCAATATATGCAAGAAGATTTATATATTTTACTTCAATTTTTTCGTCGTTCATGTACTATAGGGCTACAATATTCCCATCGAGTAAAGTTTTTCCATCTCATAATAAAGTCCTCGCAAGAAGCCTGCAGGCCAGTAAAACATATTTATTTTTCAATTTTCCTACAAAGCTTCTCCATCGCTACTTTAGTAATTTTTTTAAATATTTCCATGCAATGGTGCCTTAAAGGGTTCGAAAAAATCAAAATTTTCTGAAAATCGATTATCGTCATCAGCGTCATCGAATTTTGTTTTTTTTTTTTTTAAGCGGGGTAAAAAGTGATATTAGCAATTTTTTTGTATCGATTTTCAAAAAAAAATTACATTTTTCAACCATTTAAAGCACTTTTCAGTATAGAATCTTTTACAAAATAAATTCATACCAGTATAAATGTAACGTAAAAAACGAAATACGGGATGAGAAACGCAAAACAAAAAGAAAACGAAATATCGGTAGCAAAGATTTGAATTTGGGTACGCTATGAGTATCCTTAAGGTATTTGTTTCTCGGTCAGACGTTACCCGATATTTTTTTTTCTGCGGAGGAATAAATCTTTCCGGCGACACTTTCAGGTGCAGGCACAGGTGCTTTCCTGTAACAAAATTAGAAATCTTTATTAAAAAAACTCAACGAATATCAAAACGATTTACACTAGTCTGAGCACTTAGTTTAACGTGAGCAAAGTCTATAATACACTAAAGTTCAGCAGTGATCGCCGACGCGATTACGAACGATGCACGTCGCGCGAATATGCCTCGGGTTGAGAAAGCTGCGGCGTCTGTAACCGCCACGACTGCCGAGAGTCTTGTAGATCTCACAACTCAATGATTTTCACTGATGAGAAAGTCCGGTGTTGAGACAGCCAAGATAAGCACTTTAAAAACGCGAGAACGAGAGTACACAATGAGCTGAGCCGAAAAGTGCCGACAAAGCAGTACGCTTAGTCGCGACCATTAACTTTGTCACACACACTGAGAATACCATGAGCGTTGCCGGCGTCTTCCCCATCGACGCGGGTGCGCGTGAGATGCTCGTTGAGCAGGCCCGAGAGGTGCTGCAGTGCAGCGGCCAGCCGGGTTACCGGCCCAGCCGCGCCAAATATGATTATTCTTCAACATTCTCCCCCCATCAGCGAAGTTTGCTGATGAGTGCTGTCCTGATGGTCTGGCTGAGGGGTTGGCAGAGGCAGGCTTGGTGAGCGGTCTGATGAGCGTGTTGGTGGCGGTCTTGAGTGTCGCTACCCTTGCGAGTCCGTCTTTTCCCGGATGAAGCTCCAACGTACGCGCAAGAGGCCACTTGCACGGTGGGAAGCGTTCATCGGTGAACGGAACAAGCGAGCCGACCTTGATTTCGTTTGATGAATGATGCCACTTCGAAATTGATTGCTGCCGGTGTAAGTAGTGAGCAGACCATTGTGCCCAAAACGTCTGCACCCGATTCTGAGTAAGTAGCCATTGTGAGAGTCGTGAGCACGCCACATCCAATAGTGACGGCTCCGGCAACGTGGTGAGCGCTCCCCCAACGAGAAAATGACCTGGTGTGAGTGCTGACACGTCTGAGGGGTCATCAGTGAGCGGTTCGAGCGGTCGTGAGTTGAGAATCGCTTCAATCTGTGAGAGCAGTGTGCTGAGCTCTTCGAAAGTGAGTAAAGTTTCACCTACAGTCCGCCTGAGGTGAAATTTCGCCGACTTCACACTGCTTCCCACTTGCCGCCCATGTGCGGCGCTGTCGGAGGATTGAACCTCCACTGGCTGTTGTCGTTTGAGAGGACCGATGCGATGAGCTGATGTTCGTGAGCGCTCTGATCGAACAGTCGACGGAGTGCAGCGTCTGCACCAACGAAGTTGGTGCCACAGTCGGAATATAGAGTGTGAGCTATCCCCCGACGAGCTGTGAACCCACGATAGGCGGCTATGAACCCTTTCGTTGAGTAGTCGCTGACCACCTCAAGGTGTACAGCCGAAGTTGAGAAACACACGAAAACACAAATCCAACCCTTGGATGTTTTTGAGCCTCGACCCTTCCATGTCTTGAGCGTGGGCGGTCCTGCGTAATTCACACCCGTATGTAGAAACGGACGTGAGGGTGTAACCCGAGAGTCAGGTAGTTGGCCCATTAGTTGATGGGCACGGATCCCCTTCTGCTGAGCACACACAACACACCGTAAGATGTGAGATTTCACAGGTGCTCGTCCTCCGAGAATCCAGTAGGATTGCCGGATTTGAGCCAGGGTGAGACGAGTTCCCCCGTGTAGCGTGCGTTGGTGAGCGTGATCGATAAGCATGAGAGATAACCTTGCGTTGCGTGGAAGGATGGCTGGGTGCTTTCCTTCCTGCGTGAGTGATGACTGGTTGAGACGTCCTCCAACTCGAATGATGCCTTGCTCGTCGACAAAGGCCGTCAGTCGAGTGAACGGGTGGCCGCGCGGCAGCGTCAACCCTGAGTTGAGCGTGTTGAGCTCCGATGAGAAGTATGCCGCTTGAGTGGCCTTGATCCAAAATTGAGTTGCCTGTTGCATATCGTCCGATGGAATGACGATGACCGGTGAGCTCAGTTTCCTTCGTAGCTTGAGACCAACTCTGAAACATATCGCAGTGAGATGAAACAATTTTTGAACAGAGGAAACCCTGTAGATGAGATCCCAATGATAGTCAACACGGGGGGCGGCGACAACTAGTGAGATGCCCGGACGAGTCTCCTGTACACTGAGACTGTCCGAGACCGGAGGTTGAGTTGGCCATGACTCTGTTGGTTGAGTCATCGATGGTGGTCCCGTTCACCATAGTGAAGGGTCTTTCAGCTGAGGTGTCGTTACGCCTCGTGAGGCGCAATCAGCTGGATTACTCGTGCCAGGAACATGTCGCAGCTCAACGACTGAGTTGCTCCATGCGTTGAGCCAGCGCGGTAATGAGAGAATGACCAGATTTGAGAGGTCTTCTCTGAGCGTGAGCCGACGCGTTGAGATCTGAGATGGCAAGATGTCGTCCCAGCAGAGTTTGTGCAGCCAGAGTTCTTGCAAGAGCATTTTGCGCGAATCGTGACTGGTGAGATGAACCCCAGTGAATCGAAGATCTGCGCCACTTCCGAGAGGAAGTGACGCTTCGTGAGCTGGCCTGTGTGAGCAGGGAATTTCGACGAGAACGCAAACCTGTCCCTCTATGGGAGCCAACTTATTCCGAGAATCTTGGTCTCGCAATCGTCAAGTGAGATGGTCGTGGATGATGTGCTCGCCGATGAGACTGCCGTGAGCAATTCGCGGTCGGTTGAGTGCCACTTGGCTAGCGGGAAACCTCCTGCATCGCACAAGTGTTTCAGCTGATGAGCTGTTTTGATGAGGTGAGAGAGGGAATCCGCACCCCCGAAGATATCGTCAACGTATCTCCCAAATTTGAGCGGTGGTAATGCCAATGGGAACCGTTGATCTTCGTCCTCTGCCAACTGAAGCAGAGTGCCAACGGCAAGGAATGGAGCTGCCTTGGTACCGTAAGTCACGGTGGTGAGCTGTTACGGTACCGCGTTGAGCTGGCCGTCGGTCCACAATACCCGTTGTAAGTCCCAATCGTCCTTATGTACTTGCATCTGTCGGAACATCTTCGTGATGTCCGTGGCAAAGAGATGTGGATGAGTTCGGATCCAGATGAGGACGTCCGGGATGTCGAGCTCCAGTTATCATGTGCATGAGATCGTTAATTGAGTGTCCTGATGTGGTGGTGCTTGAGCCATTGAACACCACCCGCAGCTTGGTTGTTACGCGGTCGGGTCTGAGAACACCATGGTGCGGCAAATAGTAGTGAGCTGACCTGCCAGTTGAGATCTCCGTGGCCTTGACCATGTGGCCAAGAGCCTCGTACTCTGCCATGAACTGTGGGTAGAGTTCCCGGTACTCGTCATCCCGAGCGTGTCGTTTGAGCATGTGCCTCCAGCACCGATGAGCTGTCCCGTAAGAGTCACCCAGAAATGAACTGGGCTGTTTGGGCGGGAGGCGGACAATGTACCGACCAGTTGAGTCTCTCGAGTGCGTCGTTGGGAAGTGAGCCTCGCACTCCTCCTCCTCAGAGGTGAGTTGTTGAGCAGTGTCTGATAGCTCCTCCTGGACCCAGAATTTTGTGAGTAATTCTTGGAGGGGAGTGCCCTCCTGCTGGACTGAGATCGTGTGTGACCGTGTGTGACCGATCGGAGTAAATTTTGACGTGTGGACCGATCGAACTGAATTTTGACGCATGGACCGATTGAAGTAAATTTTTACACGTGGACCGATAGGAATAAATTTTGACGTGAGGACGAATCGAACTGAATTTTGACGTATGGACCGATCCGAGTAAATTTTTACACGTGTACCGATAGGAGTAAACTTTGACGTGTGGACAGATCGAACTGAATTTTGACGCATGGACCGATCGGACTAAATTTTTACACGTGGACCGATCGGAGAGTAAATTTTCACACGTGGACCGAGCGGAGTAAATTTTGACCTGTGGACCGATCGAACTGAATTTTGACGCATGGACCGATCGGAGGAAATTTTGATGCGTGGATCGATAGGATAGCATTTTGAAAGAAAATTTTGCCGCGCGGACCGATCGGAGTAAATTTTGACGTGTGGACCGATCCGAGTAAATTTTTACACGTGGACCGATCGGAGTAAATTTTGACTCGTGGTTCGATAGGATAGTATTTTGAAAGAAAATTTTGACGCGTGGACTGATCGAACTGAATGTTGACTCGTGAACTGATCGGGCTAAATTTTAACGCGTGGACCCATCAGGGTAAAATTGTGGGCATGGACTAATAATAAGACTAAGTTTTGGGGCACGTGGACTGACCATAATAAATTTGAACGCATGAAGTGATGGGGCTGAATTTTAACGTGTGAATCGATCGGAGTAAAAAATGTCATTGACCACTGGAGATTATTATTATTATTATTGCTAATTAATATCATAACCGCTGCCAATCCCATTGTTGTATCGATGAAATGCTAAGAATATGGGAGGTCACGATTTGTGTTTGGGTTTGGGTAAGAAAGTCGCCGATGAGGCAACATGCACTGGTCCCAGGACGGGCCAGCCGAAAATAGAGTGTTGCGTAATCGGCATCGATGTCAAGCCCTTAATTATGTTAGGTTTGATGATTTCACCGTAGTGATCTGCCCTAATGATGATGTCGATTGGCCGTGGGGTGAGGAAGTCCGGATCAGCCAACTCGAGCTCGTCGAAGTGTGACTATTGTTGCCTGGGAGCCTCAAAAGACGGTAGGATTGAGGTAACCGTCCTCAGAATGTGACCCTGAACCAAAACTGTGTGCGAGTAGGGAGTTGACCGAAGAGTAAACTGAGCGCCGCCTCGAGTTTGAGCTGACTGCATTCCGCCGATACCAATAATTGATACCGTGGAACGCTTCCGCGGGATGTTGTGCTGGCCGATGAGCTGTTCCGACTCGAAAGTTAATTTCGACCCTGGATCTACCAGAAGCCAGACTCGATGAGCTGTCATTGATGAGTCGACGTGAGCGATGGCTGTGGCGAGCAGCGTTGAGTGAGAAGAGTTGAGCTGAACTGATGTTGACGATTGCAACGAGACCTCAGTGAGCGGACGATGATGTGCCAGGAACTGGCTCCGGTGGTGCTGCCGGAGTCGCCCCTACGAGCCCGTCGATGTTGTCTCCTTGAGTTGAGTGGCAGATGTTGGCGATGTGTCGCCCGAGGCAGTTATAACACAGCCGCGTTTCGACTGCGAGCTGGCGACGCTCCTTTGCTTTGAGAGCGCGAAATTTCGGCCACGACACCACGTGGTGATCCTCGTGACACAGGTCGCATGGGTAGCGGCCTGATCGCACCACTGGTGCGTTGTCCCGACGATGAGCTGGCCGAGAGTCAGCAATTGCCGACGCCTGGTGAGCCGAAGCTATCTTTTTGGGCTGAGCTCCCTTCGGTGAGCTGGCCGTGCCTCCTGACGCACCTTCAATCCTCTCCAATACTCGTGCGCGCGACGTCATGAAGGTCACCAACTCAGCGAAGGTCGGATACTCGTGAGAGGATCCAAGTAAGGTCTCCCAAGCCTCCCGAGATGAGCGGTCCAAATTTCGTGAGACATAGTACACCAATATACACTCCCAGAGGTTGGTCCCAGAGGCTGGTCACCTGCAAGTGAGCGCAACACCGCGTTCGCTTCGGACACCTTGAAATGAGCGTGTTGAGCCCCGCCGAACTCTTGTTGTTGAGTGGTGCGACATCGTACATCGCATCCAAATGCGCCTGAATTTGAATGGGTTTATTCTCATATCGTTATGAGAGAATCTCCTATGATGGAGCGAGCGAGGCACCAGCGAGCGCGAGATTGTTGATGAGCTGGAGCGACCCCCCTCAAGGCAATCCCTCAAATAATGGAAACGTTCGACGTCCTTGATCTGTCCGTTTGCCATGATGAGTGTTTGAAACATCTCCGCGAACGCGGGCTACTCTGTATACTCCCCCTTGAAGCGTGGCATTTTAATATTGGGCATGCGCGTGTGAGACGCCGCAGGTCGTCCTCGGAATTTGCCCTCGGAACGGCTGATGGTCGGATGAGCATCGCCTTGAGTTTGAGCGCTGCCCGGAGAAACACAGCGTTCGCATGGCCAGCCTTGAGGTGGATACGATCCACGAAATACTCGTGGTCCATGAGCGCTGCCGGCCACATGCTTTCGAGGTACACGCGCTCCTTGAGGAACGCGTCGTGAACCTCATCCGCCTGAGCAATTTGCGACTCGATTTCCTCGAGTGTAACCCCAGTGAGATCCTCGGGTAGGAACTTTGCGGCATCCAGATGCATCTCAAAACGCCCGATTTGGGTCTGCATTTTGAGCTCGAGTTCGGCTGGCAACTTCACAGGCGAGGCGGTACAAGAACGAGTTTTCGGCGGTTCCTTAGGCGGCACCACCAATTGCGTGGTCGGCGATGTCCTTCCAGACTCCTTGTCTCCGTCAGCCATGACTGGAAAGTTGAGCGCAAAATGAGAGTGAGTGTGACCAAAGAAAACGCACTGACGGTGAGCAGTCTGACGAGCAGACCCAAACCCAAACTCACGAGAGTTCAGTGAGACGCGAGCTGCTAATGGAAACTCGCGAAAATCGAAAACCACCGCGACGAACACTCACGAAAAACCTCGAAAATGATTGTTACGAGAAATGCACTCGCGAACCTCTACGGGCTGAGCACAATTCTCGGGAATGAGAACCACGGTGAGTGCGAGATTGTCACAAAGGACACGAAAACCTCGCGAAAACTCGAAAAACTACCGCGAAACGCACACACGAAAAACCTCGAAACGATTGACGAAGATTCACTCGCGAAAGAATCGAAACGAAACTCGCGACGCAGACGTATGAGAACGTCCAAAAGCCCGATCAGGTGAGCGCGAGAGAGAAGCCAATACTTCGTGTGAGTGCGAAAGAGACGCAACGATGCGTCGTATGAGCGCTAGCGAGAAGCAGCGATGCTTCGTGTGAGCGTGAGAGAGACGCAACGATGCGTCGTGTGAGCGCGAACGAGAAACAACGATGCTTCTCGAGTGTTCGTACGGGCCGCGAGAGAGAGGCAAAGAGACGCCACTCACCATGCACGCGAAAAATGAGACATCTTATTTCTTTTTTATCACAGAAAAACACTACCGGGATTTAAACGTTCCACTATCAGGCTCGAAGGACCAAAATGTTTGAGAATGCCGAATGAGAGGATATAGTGGAATGTTGGATATTCAATAAAAGTATGTCGACCCGCAGGTGCTTTCCTGTAACAAAATTAGAAATCTTTATTCAAAAATCTCAACGAATATCAAAACGATTTACACTAGTCTGATCACTTAGTTTAACGTGAGCAAAGTCTATAATACACTAAAGTTCAGCTCTGATCGCCGACGCGATTGCGAACGTTGCGTGTCGCGCGAAAATGCCTCGTGCTGAGAAAGCCGCGGCGTCTGTAACTGCCACGACCACCTGTTGAGCACACGCGAAATCACCTGCCGAGAGTCTTGTAGATCTCACGACTCGATGATTTTCACTGATGAGAAAGTCCGGTGTTGAGACAGCCAAGATGAGCACGTTAAAAACGCGAGAACGAGAGTGCACAATGATCTGAGCCGAAAAGTGCCGACAAAGCAGTACGCTTAGTCGCGGCCATTAACTTTGTCACACACACTGAGCGTTGCCGGCGTCTTTCCCATCGACGCGGGTGCGCATGCGCCCAGAGCGCGCGTGAGATGCTCGTTGAGCAGGCCCGCGAGGTGCTGCCGTGCAGCAGCCAGCCGGGTTACCGGCCCAGCCGCGTCAAATATGATTATTCTTCAACAAAGCGGTTCTGTGTCTAAAAATATCATCGCACCAATTATATTGTTAAACCTTTAGCGAAAAGAATTTTAAGCAAAATCATAGCATGCATGTACATATGAGAAAATCATGAAGGTTCTATCGGAGTCTGGGAGTTCGAAAGAAATGTGGCTTGGGATTTTTCTCTAAAACTGCTTCAAGAAAGTGTTACGTCCTGCGACTTTCGGGATTTCCTTTTCTCATAAAGATTGTCAAATCCGACAATTCTCAAGAAATAAGAAGGGAAGTACGAGTTGGTCGAGTTCACGTGCCCATAATTTTTTGTCACCGAAACAAATCGATGGAATTTACCAGTACGAACGGTTGGTGAGAGCGAAGTTTTCGTCGCCAAGGACCACCTAAGATTACAATTAAGATAACAATTGTGTCAGGATTGCGTCAGGAAGGAAACATATGGAGGCTAGCTGGAAATCCTTGGCGATAGTTTCGGGTTTCTCGGCGCATAGAGAGTCTTTCAGCCCAGCATGAGATCAAGCATCTGTAATGTCGGTGACCAAGCGGAATTACTAACAACCCTTGGAACTGGTGATAAATGTAGTTTATGCACTAACAAAGTATGGGTATACAGGTATGTACAGTAATATATATATGTTCGCCTCAGACGTGGCGTACGGTAGCGTAGCTAGTACAAGAGTGCTCTATCCTCACCGCGCACGCTATACCGAATCTCATACCTACACACACTCACGCTTGCTCGCGCGTCGTGTTCGCTTATTCTATGTATATAACAGAGCGTCGGCCATGCTCGCAGTGCGTGCCTCGCTTATACCTAATACGATATACTACAACTTTCCGCCTTTTTTTTCTTTCAAGATTTGTTCGGACGCGGGGAACGACGAACAGGTACATTGGTTTCTCGCGGTTTTACAATTTGATCAATGTGCCTCTTGGCTAACGCATCGTTAGAGTCTTTTACTACAAACGTAGAAGGAGACACTTTCTTAACAACTTCTCCTGTCACTCTTTTCTCACCTCTGACTCGATGGTTATCAAATAAAACTGTATCACCGACACTCACATCATTTTGTCTTGCACCTGCTTTCGCCACTATTTGCGCTCGCTGTTTCTTTTCTACAATCGCTGCTTCATTAGTTTTTAACAAATCAAATCACGTGCGCAGATCACGCTTATACATTAATTGCGCAGGGCTTTTCCCTGTAGTACAGTGCTCTATGTTTCTGTAATCGGATAAAAACAAATGAACAGCCGATTCAGGCGTCTCTCCCCCTTTTACAATTTTTGTGACTTTATTCTTAAACCTTCCGACAAAATTTTCTACTGCGCCGTTTGTCGCAGGATGATACGGCGGAGAAAAACTATGATTTACCCCGTTTTGACGTAAGAACTCTAAAAACTCATCTGCTCTAAATTGCGGTCCCCCGTCTGTTACCATGTGCACGGGCAGTCCGTATTGCGCAAATAACGCTTTAAAAACTTCGATTACTCTGTACGCTTTCGTGTTATTTTTGAAATTTATTACTTCTGGCCATTTCGAGTGTGCATCAATTACCACTAAATACATATCTCCGTAGAGCGGCCCTAAGAAATCACAGTGCAATCGATGGCATACGCGGTCAGGCCAAGGCCATGTAGTCAATGGTGTTTGCTGTGGCTTTTTCTGTTCTACTAGGCAAGTTGTACAATTATTTACAAAATTTTCAATATCTTTATCTATTCCAGGCCACCACACGTATGATCGCGCAAGCATTTTAATTTTTACGATATCCATGTGCGATGCATGCAGCTCTTTTAATACTCGCGACTGCATTGACTCTGGTATTATCGCACGTAATCCCCAAAATAAACATCCTTTATCAATATTTAATTCTAATCTTTTCGAGTAGTACAATTTTTCGTTTTCGGACAATTCTTTTACATCTGGCCAACCGTTTAACGTATATTTAATTATATTACATATCGTTTTATCTATTTTACTTTCATGCGCCACCATTTTGCCGTCCATTAAATCTATTCCGTTTTCAAAAAAATACACAGGCGAAAAATCCTCTTCCGGAAGTTCCGTGTTATCTTCGATAGGCAATCGCGATAACGCATCACAATTCGCGTTTGCTTTCGATTTTATGTACTCAACTTTATAACGGCAACCCGACAAATAATAAGCATAATGTTGTAACGTAGCGTTTGCGGTTGCTGGTATCCCTTTTCTCGATCCTAATATTAACTGTAACGGTTGGCTATCAGTTCGTAATATGATTTCTTTACCAAAAATAAATTGAAAGAACCGTTTAAATCCAAATATTATAGCCATTGCTTCTTTTTTCTTTATTATCTATCTTATCTTATCTTATCTTATCTAATCTAATTTACTCGGCCTCCAAACTGACCTTCACCCATCTCACCGACCGACCCGTAAATTCACAGTCGTGGTTCGCGCAGAGTATATCGTTATATATTGGTTTTAAATCGTTTTGATGGTTTTCCTTTCCTTTACGAGTGATTATTTTCTCCTTCTATTATGGAGGATCTTCAAATTCGGTTTGCCGACGGGGTAATGGCAGTCATGTTTCTTCTAGTTTTAATGCTTTGAATCATGCTATTCTGTCCTTGTGGAACCCCTGTGTTGACCCGTCCCGTGTAATTCGTTTGTCGATATCACCGTGGATTCTACAATCGCGATAGAAGTGGATACCCGAAATAACTAATTATATGAGGATTTACATTATCTTCCCCATGTTTTCTTTGCGCAATTGCTTTGCCCTAAAGTTTTCTTGTTTTTGCTCAAATTCATCTTTAACAAATTGTCTTGATTATTTCCCATCCTCTGACGTGTAACTATTTACATATAAATATCTTTATAATTACAAGAGCGACACGATCATTTCCAGAGGGGATTTACGCTGGTGCTGTAATGAAATAAAACAGTTTTTACAATTTTAATGTCACGTAATTTCATGATGAGAAATATTAATTAAATTCCATTATTGACAGTTTTTTTCAACAATTAAAATCGAATTCAATCCCCTTTCATAAATTGAACCACAATACGCTCCCGCCCATCCTGAGCTTTTTTCCGCAAGGTTAGGCTCGAAACAGAGCAACACTCTGGCCAACGCGCTTTCTCCGAGAACGTGTAAAGGGAGAGCTTGCTCTCCTTGCCCGAGATGGAAAAGTAGCAAGTCAGGACGTAACCAAAGTAATCAACTGTTTTACTCGTCGAAAAATACGCCGTCATTCTGTCTCGTAGGGACATTATTAAAGATACGGACGATATGGCACAGGCTCGTTTTACAAATCGATCTTTCTACAGAATCCCTCTTTATCGATTATTATTATACGGAATAAACCCTATTTCAAGATGCGTTATTTGTATTGAAAGTTTTACCTCAACCGCTCAAAAAATGCACGTTTACATATAATTTCCAAAGAATGTAAAGCATTAACTCAGATCCATTTACTACATGAATTTATCTGAGAAGTTGAAATTTATGCAAGGAAGCACGTTTATGAAACCTCATGAAATTCTGTATAATGGAATCCGAATGGACGCATGAATTTGTAGGATTTTTTTTCCAAACGAATGAAAGTGTCTTCTCTTTCTGTGTGGAAAATTTCAGTTCAAAATCTCGAAAGTCCTGATGGACAAGTAATGAAAAATGTAATGTCGTCAATAGAAAATGTAATGTCATTAAACGCAATCCACACTCATATCCAGCCTCATAGTTATTATGAATAACATTAACGGACTTTTTAATGCTTAATTGTAAGCTCATTGGCATAGGAAATTGTAACTGAATTTTATTATGAAAACTTTTCTAAAAATGTTTTCTAAAGATGTTTTTATCCCATAATATATCTTATCACGGGAACTTATTGATTGTTTTTTCACAGCAAAGAAATTAGTTTAAAAAACTCGAATTTTCAAATATTTTATGCCTGAAATTTCTGTAATGTCTATTTGGAAAACCTGCGAAAGCGTGGGAATTTCGGATTCCAAAATGAGTAAAAATGGTGACAGTGACCTAATTGGTCTTAATAAAAATCTCAACCATCTCTAAATGGCATTGTATAGAGTTTTTGTGGCGTAAATACGTAAAGGGATCAGATTAATTATGATTAGATATTTCTCGATTTCACAAACAGTAAGATATCACTCTCGCTTTAACAGGCTATTGGGCAATGGGGCGAATTTTTTAAATTAACGAAGTATTATAATATTTTTATTACACATGTGTCCATCAATGATGCATATCGCTTTCAGTTATTACTTCATCGAAACAGTCTTGGAGAACAGTGGTAAAAAAGCTGATTTTAAAAGTTACAGAAAAATGAATATACCGACGATCGCTTTGATGCGGTGTAATTGCACCGTGATCATCAAGTAAGCATAAGAAAAGGAGAGTGTTATTATCGTTCCCTTAAGGCGACGTGAAATAGACGTATGTTAATAATGTTCCCTAATACTTTCTTCGAGACGGCTCATCTTCACCCATAAGTATTGCGCATCGCCTTAAGAAGACGAACTTGGGTAAGATCATGATCAAAACGGATAAAGCAAATGTAGGTGTAGCAACAAAATGATACCCCTTCGATCACCGATATCCATTTCGCCTCTGCATTCAATTTTAAACAATCGAAGACTGGTTTTTGGAATCCATAACAAGAATTCAATTTTCGAATGTATCGACGTAAAGTTTCTTGGCAAGGGAGCGGCAGTATGTGCCGGGACCGTATATCCTCGTACAGTCCGCGATTATTTATTCGCATCAAGAGACACTCATAAATCCACTCCATACTGTAACGACGTTGATTAGAGCATCGAAGCTTTGAGGCGCTCAGACACGAGCGAACTGCTTCTTGCTCCTAGAGTGGTAAATTGGAAATTGTCTTATCCAATGTCTGCTCTTCTATAGCAGCACATTGTTGTTGAGCTCGCAATACTTCTTTTCGTAATTGTTTGGCCTATGATAAAATTATATGATGGCATGTGAAAATTACCATGTGCAAAAATTTGATGTATGAGGTGACAACCAATGTCGACTCAACCAAATGCAGCATTGTATAATCTACATTGTCGAACGGTCGATTTGATGTGTGTTTTTTGCACGAATATCGTTCACAGTCATATAAATAGTATGGCGCTAACTGAAGCAACGTGCGACTGTTGAGATTTAGAAAAGTTAAAACTAGAATTCATTGCCTCCCGAGAATCATTACGGAATAGCACATGAAAATTGAAACACTCAACAGATGTACATACGAATTGACGACCAAATTTCAATCAACAAAAAAGAGCATGTGTTGAACGGTCTTTTTAATGTACGTTTTGCGTACGACCATCGTTCGCAGAATAAATAGAAACTGCGATGTAGACAGAAGCAACGTATGAGCGCTGCCTATGATTCCAAAGTTGAAAACATAACATTCCTATAATTTCGGAAACGTGTACGATTGAGTAGAGAGAAATCACGATAGGGGAATGAAAAAAAATTGAGGTGGAAGAAAATCGGGTTTACACTGTATTGCTGATACGAGTGAATTGACGCATGGGTCGGGACAGAAAAACAATTGTATGTGGGCATATATAAAAAAAATTAGATTAAAGTGAGTGGGAATGGATTAGAATATGTCAATGTGCAAAGTTTCCTGAATAAAAGTGATAATAGATACTCGGTGGAAACCATTCATAAGTAGTCGCAATAATTGGTATGCTAATCGAATCCAGCAAAAAAAATTAGTGTTACAAATAAATGGACTCAAAAATTTCGTGCGCATTGTCCCTCAGATAAAGTCAACAGCGAGCGTTAAGAAAAGGCATTCGTAACTTATTTTTGCATAATTCATAACAGGGCAGGTTTAATAACGTGCATGTGTATTTCTTGTGAGATAATCGTACGAGGTTATATGTGCACAAAGAGCGAACTTGCCATAGCAGGAGAGGTGTGGTGGCGTGCTCCTTATAACTATTTGTGAGGTGTGTAAATGAGCCCCCTCAATAAGGACTATGTGTACACTTCTGGTTGATGATCGATTAATTCGCTCGAGAGTACGTCGCGCGCATGCGATATGTGTTTGAATATAATAGGCCAGTCAAATTCCGATTTTAAATTCCAATAATTTTGCACTGGATGAAAAAATATGGAAAATGTTCGGGACGGTGCACATAATAAGGACCTCAGTTGTTGGGATTGTAGCACCGCTCGTTTTTGCAAAAAAAAATAAAAACCGGTAAATAATCACATTTTTTCCCGTTTTTGACACGTCCACGGCTTACGCTGCCAAAATGGTGCCATTTAAGGCGAAAATGTGTAGGACCAATCTTGTAGAGCATAAAATTTCCTGTAAAAAAGTCACTGACGGCACCTACCTATCTATTATAGTTTACCGGCGAGAGCGATCGGAAAAAAAAGCTCGGAAATGCTCCATTTCCACGAAAAACCCAAAAACGCACTTTAGCTGCAAAATTCGGTTTACCCATGATAATTTGTATGAAGAAATCCGCCGATTTTTTTCATGCAATAGAACAATCGAAACAAAAGATTTCATGCCACAAAAAATGTTTTTCTCGCTTTTTCAATTTTTTGAGGTCATTTGTTGCTCATTTTTTTCAGAATTTACATTTTTTCGAAAAACGGGCGTAACTTTTGACCTAATTATCGGACAACGTACAAGTTTTTAGAATCTCTTCGTCTGTAGATGATCTAAAAATGCGATTTCTTGACATGTCGCCGTATACGCAACAGCAGCGCCGTTATTTGCAAGTAAACAAAGGACATTTTGTTTCGGACCGTTTTTAACAATAAACAATTCATTTATTGCAAATTTTTTTGTTTGCTAATTTAACAATATCATTTGAAGAGTGTCTCAGAATTTTTTTTTTCTCTCAAGGCAGCCATTGTTGTAAAATTGTTATTAACAATTGGAATAAATTAACATTTTTCAACTTTGATGTAGTGTAATTTTTTCTTTTATTTTTCCCTTTACAAATTTCACCATTTAAAAAATTACAAAAAATTTGTTAATGTCGAAATCGGTTTTTGCAATAACAATATGTGTTTATAACAATTTTTTTACAAGCTCGAAATGGATTTTTAAACGATTTTTTCCGCGCTGCACGATGATATTTTTTATTTTCATTCATTTCCGTTATTTATACTATTTGTTAATAACAATTTTGTTATAAAAAATGTCTCAACAACGATTTTTTTTTTTTTGATTCTTGTAATTATACCAAATTTATATCACCGAATAATAATTCCCCAAAAAAATTCTGATATCCGAGCATAAATATGCACACCATCATATAATAGCGTCTGTGTGGGTTTTAACGGATACCGCCATGTGGAAAGGCTTCAGGCCTTTTTTGGTCTCCATTTGACTGGCCTATAATGCGCATGAGCATCGATTACTGATGATCCACAAGTAACGTGCTTCCGAAATTTCGTTCTCCTTCGCTCTGGGGCCTTCTCACCGTTCACACCTTTCTTCGGAAAGGATCTCGTGAGGAAACTCTATACCTATAGCCGTGAAGTTGGTTAAGCAGTAAAGGAGTGTCGGCAAGGGCCCGCCGATCTTCCACTGCAAAGAGTTTTGGATCCACATCACGATCTTGAAGGCCCCCAGAGATTCACGAAAGAGCCATCGAACGACTCCTTAAACACCAGTTGAGTACTTGTTTAATATTTTATTATACTCGTTGCGAACAAAGAGGCAATGGGGATTTGTTTGAAAAATGTTTCGGTTTGAGTTTGATGGGAAATTAGTGGACTATATACTGCTGGTGGAAATGAGGATAGCGATCACCGGGTGGGAACAAACTAAGGTGTATGCCACGTGTGTTCGATTTTGAGTGTTTATCTTCATTTCACTACACTAATGAGAGTTCACAATTATTTCTAAGTTTACACAGTTGAGTTCACACGAGTGAGTTTTACTTTGAGTTGCACAATGTTGAGTGACCCGATAGAATTATATTAATTCTACCGCGGTTGATTCTCTGAGTCGCCCGATAAGATTTTCCGCTACACGAAGCTTGGCTTGATGATCACGCGTGGTGAGATGAGAAAAGCAATGATGATGTACCGAGACTTATGCAAATTGTCGCCCGTGCGACAATCGCTAACTGAGTGTGGCTAATGAGTAAGACAATGAGATTTGCAAATGAATAACGCGAGAGAGGTCTTGAACGTGGCACCACTTGTTGCACAAAGATGGCTTCGCACGGGCAGCACGCTTCACGAGGCCCGTGTCGAACGTTCCAGAACGTCCCACGGCGGGTCCCGGGAGGTGCTGCCCTCGCGGTGAGTTTTTCGGGAACCAACACGCTATGGCAATGCAGATTCTCGAACACGATTTTTATATTATATATTTGTGTATTCGTTTGGTGTGATGAATAAAGTTGAATTTGAGTGAATAGTCGAGACTCAGACTATCAAAAGAACTATTTTTGTTTAAATAAAATTAATTGAAATCGTTACAAATACACAACGCATACATATAGTCTATATACACGATATTATTTTTAAAATTGTCGCGAAGATGTTGCTGTGAGCCATAGTAAATACTATAGGCAGCATTTGTACGGTTGTACAATTAATATGTGAAGCCGTGGGTAGCGTTGCTAAGAACACGGGCGCTCTCAAATCTGCAATTTAGTAAAACATAGCTAGGCTCGAGAAATCGTGGGATATCGTTTACATGTCAGGATTTTATATGCACTGGAAATACAAAAGATCACCAGTCTTGTGACAGCCGTGTGACGATCTAAGTGTATTCAGTCTCCCGGACATAATGCCGAACCGCGCCCTTCGCTCGTGTATCCTCGCTTTTTTAAAATTAGCGATAATTCACAGTGTGCATATTAGGCGTCGCTGTAATCCCGCATGGTGTAGGACTTTAAGAGATTTATCGACTGATAGACTGGTTAACCGCTTAAAATATATTTTATGGTGGACACCCTTGCGTGTTATTGTGATAGCTTACAATAGAGGGATTCTCAGAGGGTGCAAAGTGTTAACGTGCGTGTTTGAGGAATTACAACGACGAGGGCTTGAAGATTCTTCAGCAACCCGAGGGATGCGCAACGAAATTCGATGTGAGTAATATTTAGCACTATAGCAAAGAATAACAGGGTCGAGTTTGGATTGGGTGGGTTTGGGAATTTTTAGCTGGGATTATTTACTAAACTAAATTCATCGTTTAGTATATAGCCAGCTGCGAGAAGCCTCAAGTGATGAAGAAGCAGATCTCATAGAAGCGACGCGGGCTGCGGAAGAACAGGATTTGTGGCGCCGAACACACCCCGAAAACCGTAAATATTGAAAACTGCTAGGGGCGTGGTATATTGTATACGAACAATAATAATAATGAGGATAACTTCAACAGAATCAGCGACTTCATCGGAGCTCAACTTCAATGATGATGATGATGATGACGATGATACCCCTGTGATAATTGCCGTCATAGAAGCAGCGCATGCTGTAGATGATGAGGCGGCGCAGACGCAGCATACAACAAATCGTAAGTACTTAAAATCGTGAATGATCTTTAAAATATTATTATGAATAATACAAAATTTCATTCAAATAGCAGCATCTCGAGTCGAGCACGGAGAAGAAGATGGCGCCGTGGCAGGGCCATCGGGCTTATGCAATGAAAGCAGCAACCCGCTCATCGCCGATGCTGAACCAGAAACAGCAAGGGTTCCTGAAAACGCTCAACGGACCAATAGCACTGCTGATAATAATGAGCGTGATGCAATTGAAGAAGAAGATGTATCAATCATGGCTAGGAAAAACCAACTATGGGAAGACCAATTATGGGAACAACAGCCTCAGGAAATATTACCGGCACAGCAGGCCCATGAAAGAGCTGACGCGTGGTTCGATCACCTCATGGTCGATGACTCGGGTAAATATGAATTTTATCCTAAATTATATCCAGCTTCCTCGGTGTGAAAATAAGCGTGTGTGTGTGTGTTTTGTGTTAGGATATTCGACAACTGTCTCACGATGAAGATACTCTACGGCTCTACAAATCCTTATTTTACAAAAAAAGCGCTGAGATACTTTCATTTCTACAAACATTATCATTGTAAAAAACGCTGAGATAATTTAATTTCTGTAAACATTATCATTGGATGTCAATAAATATAATAAAATTTAAACCCTCATACTCTTTTCTTCAGGAATACAGAAAGGCGCTGGAAGCACACGGAACGCGCATACATATAGCGACATACACCCACCAGGGGTTCGAATCGAAATAATTCAGGACACTGCGCGTTATTTTAAGCGTTTTGAAATTTGCGGTCGCGAGATAACTATGCGTATTCGCGAACCACCGCCAGGAACGAGTGTAATGAGCTGGCTCGAAGGGGCGTTCAATGATCTACTCATGCATATAACTAATTCGTGCGAGGGTGGCGATTATGTAGGAATATCGTTCACCGCGAGTACTTTGACACACGGCCCCGTATGGCTTTCTTTCCGCCCTGCCCGCGATTACGTGTTTCAAGACATATGGCAACTCATAAGTAGTGCTGCTCAAAGCGCCGAATCTCTTAATATCGACGACGAGTGTAATATAAAAACGTGTGTTGTCAAGGGTGTGGAGGGTAGGGGGCGTCGGAAAGGCTTAACACATAAGGGCGTAGCAAAAAGATCTATCTTAACGATTCGCAACGATGATAATTTATGTTTACCACGCTCGTTGGCAGCAGCCCTCGTGCATGCGGAACGGGGTGAAATATGCACGGGCGACTTACATACAAAATGGCAGAGGGTGAGACAGGTTAATGGATCGGCTCAAAAAATGGCAGCACTTGATCTTACGCAACGCGCAAATGTCAGGATACCGCGAAACGGATGTCGTGTAAATGAAATCGGTCATTATCAGGATTACTTATCGCGTGATGGTGTTGCGATTGTCGTTTTCGCGTTTTTGGACTTAGGGCGGCGTAAAAAAAAGCCCATCTTCAATGGCACGCAAAGCGTCTTGAACACAGTAGGAAAGGTGCAACACACGCTGTATATCTTGTATCACGAGCGCTCGAACCATTTCGAGCCGATTCTCAACCTGAGAGGAGCGACAGGTAGTACAGGTTTTTGCACATCGTGCGATACACTATATCGTAAATTAGATCATCGATGCAGAGGAGAAAGATGCGCTCGTTGTTTCACGATACCCCCATGCACGCCGGACTCATCAGATACGATCAGACGTGTGGTGTGCAACCGCGTTTTTTTTGGGGAGACATGCTTCAAGAATCATATTAGCGCCGAAGCGACCCACAAACCCACTGTTTGCGCGACCATTAAACGCTGTCGCGACTGTTTTGGCATAATAAGGCCGTGAGACAAAAAGAAGAAGCACGTGTGGGGTGAGGGGTACTGCAAAACTTCTAAATCCGATCGGCCATACAATCATTCATGTTTTATGAGACCTCTTGTGAAGGATAGAGATCTGAATAAAAAGCTATTCATCTTCTATGATTTTGAAACGCAACAGTGCAGCCCTTTGGAGGGTACCACAGGCACACGCGTACACGAGCCGAATCTCTGTGTAGCTCAAAGGGTCTGTACAAGCTGTTGCGATAACGACTCTACTATAACAGAGCCTTGAGAGTTCTGCGGTGTACATGAGTTTGTATTTAAACATAACCTAGTAGCTCAGCTAGTGGAGCTTGCTATGCAAGATATCAAACGGTTTTCGCGTACAATATTAATTGCTCACAATGCTGGAGGTTTCGATGCACCGTTTATTCTACGCTATCTTATCGATGAAAAAAAGACCCAGTTGCCATTGCTAATAATGAACGGAACAAAAATTATCACCATGCGTATTGGGAGGCTAGTCTTCCTCAATAGTCTACACTACTTCCATATGCCTCTGAGCAAATTACCGAAATCCTTTGGGTTAACTGACACCCTAGCGAAAGGTACTTTTCCCCACTTATTCAATAAACCCGAAAATCAGTATTATGTAGGAGAATTACCACCGAAAGAGTATTATTCTCCCGATAGTATGCCAGCAACCGTACGCAATGATATATTCGAGCCGTGGTATAGCGAATTGAAAAACACAAATTATGTGTTCGATTTTCAAAAAGAAATTGTAGCCTACTGCAAGAATGATGTTACGATATTGCGGCAGACGTGTATGGTTTTTCGGAAAATGTTCATAGCGATAGGGTGTGTTTGTCCGTTCGACGAGAGCACGACGATAGCGTCAGTCTGCTTTCGGATTTTCCGGAAAAATTTCCTCGAAGATGATGCGATCGGGATCATACCGAGAGGTGGCTACAGATGGGCGGATAATCAGTCGAGAAAAGCAGTTTCGTGGCTCGTATGGATGGAACATTCCCTAGGGCAACGTATTATTCACGCAGGCCGGTCGCATGAGTTAAAGCTTCCTCAGAATTTAACGGTAGATGGTTATTACGCGGCCTCTGAAGCGTCACATGTATTACAGTTCCATGGATGCTACTGGCATGGCTGTTCGAGCTGCTATCTATTGAACAGAGACCGGATACAGAGCGACGGTGTATCTATGAACGAACGTCACGAGAGAACGATAGCGGCAGCTTACACCATACGAAATAGCGGGTACACACTGACGGAGATTTGGGAGTGCGAGTATGATCGTATGCTCGAAACAAATACTCAGATGCACGCTCTTGTACGGGATCATGCGCTAGTTACAACGGAGCCTCTTAATCCGCGTGATGCTTTTTTCGGGGGCCGCACAGAAAACATGGTTACGCTCTACGATGTAGAGGAAGATACCGAGCGGATACGATACGTCGATGTATGTTCTTTATATCCGTAAATTTGTAAATACGGTAAATACCCTGTGGGCCATCCGCGCGTATACGTAGGTGATGAGTGTATGGAGCTAACAGGACCCAGTAACAGCGATCTCACGAAAGTCAAAGGCCTTGGTAAGTGTACGGTGTTACCGCCGCGAAATCTCTATCATCCGCTGCTACCGGTGCGTATGCATCAGCGTTTGTTATTCGCTCTATGTCGAAGCTGCTGCGAGCGCATGAGTCAAGATGAATGCGAGCATGAAAATCCTGCAGAGCGTGTGTTCAATGGTACGTGGGTAGTCGATGAGTTGTGAAAAGCTGTATCATGCGGCTACAAAGTGATTCGCGTAGAAGAAATTTGGCAATACGCAGTGACGCAATACAATCGGGATACACGGTCTGGCGGCCATTTTAACGAATATATAAACACATTCTTGAAAATTAAACGAGAAGCTAGCGGTTGGCCTACGGGGTGTTTGGATAACGGCGATGCGCAAGAACAATACGTCGCAGATTTCGAGCGTTCAGAGGGTGTCCAACTGCGTCGTGAGGCGATAGCGAAAAACCCCGGATTGCGTCAAGTAGCTAAATTATGTCTCAACTCTTTTTGGGGAAAGTTTGGGCAGCGCGAAAATCTGCCGCAAACGGTTATAGTTTCGACGCGCGCAGAGCTCCTGGAAATATTGACTGATGCCGAGTACGAAATCACCGGTATCTTACCTGTGAACCATAAGATATTGTATGTCAGTTACATAAAAAAAGACGATGTTGTAACCCCGTCAGGTATAGCGAATTCTGTAATCGCCGCGTATACAACAGCTCAGGCTCGATTGAAACTTTATAGTTATCTAGAGCGCCTAGATAGGCGCGCGTTGTACTGCGACACCGATTCAGTTATTTACGTGACGAAGAATAACCCTGCTGAATACGAGCCGCCAACAGGTCAACTTTTAGGAGATCTTACAGACGAGCTGGATCCGGGGTGTTATATCAAATCTTTCGTTTCCGGAGGGCCAAAATTCTATTCATTCATAATCAGCGGTCCCGACGGTGCCGAAAGCGAGGTTTGCAAAGTCAAAGGTATAACGCTCAATTTCGCAAACAGTCAATTGATTAATTATAGCACAATACGCTCCTATATAGTTGACGACAAGGTGGAACCTATCGAGCTGCAATACGACGCTATACGCCGTACGCCGTTTCATCAGGTTTCATAATGAGCGGTGAGCCATTCGAGAGAATTATTTTCTATTATTCCGAGTGGCAGCATGCATACTCGGAGTATGGTACGTCGATAGAGTTTCATGAAGGCCTACCGCAGAGTGCCGATTATGCAAACGACCCCCGTGCAAAACTCATAATAATCGACGATTTGATGCGCGAGGCATCGAACAATAGCGTTATAGATCTTTTCACTAAAGGTAGCCATCATAAAAATCTGAGCGTTGTTTTTATCACCCATAACTTATTCCATCAATGACACGGATAACGAGATATTTCGCTGAATGCCAGCTATATCGTCGTTTTCAAAAACCCTCGTGATCGTGCTCAAATACAGCATCTCGCACGCCAGGTATATCCGGAAAACTCACGCTTTTTACAGGAGGCCTATCAGGATGCAGCGTCCAAGCCTCATGGTTATTTGTTGCTCGATTTGAAACAATCAACACCTGATAACTGTAGATTTCGCACCGGTATTTTTCCCGACGATCCTCATCATTTTGTGTACGTACCGCGAAAAAAGTTGAAAAGCAGCTGCAGTGCTGGTGAATTGCCAGTTCAGCGCATGTAATGCCGTCTAAAGGATCGTCGCGTTACGATAAATGCATCGTCATATTAAGCGCGTTTCAACAAACCAGCACGATACGAAGAGAGTCTGACTCGCGCAAATCAAATTCAAGCACAACCCATTGTATTTGTCAGTGTGCGTGGCGCATCCTTAAGGGAAGCGCTATCCCGAAGACTCCACTGTACAAAAGAAGTTAAAAGAAGTGATACATCTAGACGATCGACAGTTCCACACGCGTCATGGCGCGAGGTGGTTCACCGCTCTGCAAGAAGCATGTTGCAATATTGCGAGCTCTTCAGCATCTCAATAAGGAGCAGCGCGAGGCTGTTTTGCGTAAGGCAGACCCGGGTATCATCCGCTGTATTTGTGAGTGCGCCTTGAAAGTTCTTTGCGGCAACGTGGCTCTGAAGGCCGATCAAAGAAAAAAATTACGTCGGTACGCCCCCGTTCTGCGTCGTTTAGCCTCAAAAAAAGGCTGCTGGAAGAGTAAGAAACGATTCGTTGTTCAGAGCGGCGGGTTTCTACCGCTCTTACTAGCACCAATACTAGGCACTGTTCTATCGAATTTGATTGGTGGCCGTTGATAATGGAGTACGCAAGAAAAATGGTACTCGTACCAGAGGAACATCTATCGCAGCTGGGTTAACAAAGTCATAATCAGCCAGCGTTTAGCACGGCTACGCCAAAAGCGCGCCCAGCGCAAGGAATTGATGCTACGCTAACTAGATTGGACACAGAGATGAATGAAATTTTGAAATCTAATGCATACAAGGATGAGAGGGAAAAGTGGGCTGCATACTTGACTGTACTACAACGTTATCTCCATTTCGTCGATGACAAGAGAGCTCAGCAGTACCGAGCGTTTATGAAGAATAAATATACTGTAGAGCCTGGATGTGATAAAGGAGAAACCGGTAATGACATGAACGATTCCGTCATCATTGAGAGTATACCGGCCAAATTTCGCATTAAAGCGAAGCTGCTACTTCGCCGCTTACGTGACGCACCACGGGCTAGTTTTTCTTGGGATTCTGCTGGGGTCGTGTCGGTCGGCGGAAAACCAATCAAGGATTCAAATATTGTTGATCTCGTTAATGACGCTATGAGGGCACGGAAAATACCTAAACCAGCGGGGCGCGGTGCCTTTGCCAGATTTCTGAGAGCTATGCAGACACCGCGAGAATTCATTGGCAATGAGGAGCTGTGGATGGAGTCAAGAGCTTGCTCAACACTGCGACAATCGCAGATCGACGATAGCAGTACAGGCAGCGAGGGAACAGGTGAAATGAGCCAGTCATCGTTTTTCAGTGGTCGTGACAACAGATCACCGGCACCACAGGCAGATAGCCCCCGACAGAGTGGCAGTGGTTATTATAATAAGAAAAGACGTGTAACCTGGGCTAACCTAAAATTATAATCATGAAAACCTTAGAAAAAGTGTACTTTAATCCAATTCATGAAGCATCGTTTTCACGCGCCACCAAATTGTTACACCAGGCGCGTCAGAAGAAAATTTCCAAGATAAAGGCGCTGCATTGGCTTGAAGCACAGGATGCTTACACAAAACACAGGCCCGTGCGTCATCGCTTCCAGCGACGTTTTTATAACGTACGGAACATTGATGATTTTTGGGAGGCTGATCTCGTAGATCTTCGCTTGATTAAGGCTTATAATGATGGCTATGTTTACCTCCTCGTCGTTATTGATGTTCTTAGTAAATTTGCATGGGTTCAGCCTTTACGCGTCAAGACAGCTGCATCTGTGGCTAAAGCGTTTGAGCTCATTTTATCGAAAAAAAATAGTAACGCTCGATCGCCCGTTTGCCTACAGACCGACAGGGGTAAAGAAATTATCGGCGCTGTGTTTCAGACCCTCTTGAAGAAAAAAAATATTCAGTTTCGTGTTGCGAGAAACCCCGATATAAAAGCGGCTATTGTCGAGAGATTTAATAGAACGTCGAAAGAAAGAATGTGGCGTTATTTCACGTATTCTGGACAAAAACGTTACCTTGACGTTCTGCAGAACATCGTTTCGGCCTACAACCATTCTACGCATAGCGGTATAAAAATGGCTCCTGCCTCTGTGACGCTCGCTACAGCCGCTAGGGCATAACCTGATGCAGCGCTACAAGAGAACCGAGCATTGCTCTCCTAAATACAATGTGGGTGACATCGTACGTATCAGTAGCGCGAAGGCAGCCTTCGCAAAAGGTTACGAGGGTGGATGGAGCAGCGAGCTATTCAGCATTCACCGTGTATAACACAGTATTTGCCCCGTGATATACATCCTGCGTGATCTCCACGGTGAGGATATTGATGGTATATTTTATAAAGCTGAGTTATCGAGAGTGCAAACGAAGAAGACTAAGAGAAACGGCCGGTAAAAATGAAGGACGAGTTTTACATTGTTTTACCCAGCAACAGTAGTATGAGTTATTGATAATGTGATAACACGGTATACCACTCATTTACCGCAATGTGTGTCTCTCCATGGTAGCTGGGCCGTTTCTTTAGCGGAAATACACATACCCATGACAATTTTGCATGTACCTTCCGAGGGTAAGCGGAACTTCATTAATATCGAAACGAACATTACAACGCCGGGCGTTGATGCAGACATCGACTATAAGGTAGATCGTATCTGCGTACCGCCCGGCGTATATCATAGCATAGAAACATTACTCGAGACTATTAACGAAATACCATGTGTTGCGGGTCACCTGAAATTTCATTACGCTCACAACGGCTATGTGACGGTGACGCGTATCTGTGAATCATGCAAGAACCTGAAGCACTCCTTCTACTTCTCCGACGTGCTGAGCAAGGTTTTAGGATTCACTCAAGCTGAGGAAGGGGTAGTAGTTCAGAGAGAATACGCTGCTCAGAGACCCGCCAATATAGTCAATGGGACACCCGATATGATGTACGTTTATACTAATATCTGTGAACCCTATATCTCTGGTGATGTGCACACGCCTTTGCTACGCGTTATACCCGCCGCTGCCGCTGATAAGCGTAATTACGGGTCTGTGAAAATAAGAAGTTTCTCACCACCACGCTATGTTCCTCTATTACGTACTAGTTTTCAAACAATAACCATTGATATAAGGGATGAATTTGGCGAGCCGATACCATTCGAGTACCGGACGCTGACGGTGACGTTACAGTTCAAACGTACAGATTAACTTAAACTGCTCTAAAATGGATTACTATGACGAATATTTTCATATGCAAACGGGAGGTGGTGGTGGTGCTCGAATAGGTTATGGGGGTATCAGCCATGTGTATATTGGCTCGCCGAATCAACGAGGTCATGGCATTGGAAGTTTCCTAGGGGGCCTCTTTCGCCGTATAATACCGCTCTTGAAACAAGGTGCTCGGACTGTCGGTAAAGAGGCCCTTCGCTCGGGTATTAACATGGCCACGGATATCATGGATTCGGGCATGCACCCAAGAGAAGCATTCAAAACGCGCCTGCGCGAGTCCGGGGAAAATCTGAAGCGCAAGGCTGAAGAAAAAAACAGTACGCTCATGAAGGGCTCCGGCTATAAAGCTAGTAAAATTAATAAACTGATGCATTCTCTGACTGAGAGCGCGTCACGACGCACCGGTGTGAAGAAAAGAAAGAAGACCGTGAAGTCGCGAAAACGCTCAGGCAGTGCGAAAAAGAAGCGGAGTAAGAAGAAGCCAGTGAAAAGAAGACCGAAAAAGTCAACCGTCAAGAGACGTAACAAGAAATCAAGAACACTGAGGGATATTTTTGCTTAGCCTAAACTGAGAAAATGGCGTTCCTACACGCACACTCGTGTGAGTGCCTTAAGTCGGAACTTGAACTATTTACACTACCACCGACCCAGACAACAATTGAGGGAACACATTCAGTGTATTATAAGCCAATCTCATCGTTGACGGACGATTCGCTGATAGAGTTTGTCATACCAGGGCAAGGGGATGAGTACATTGATCTTGCACATACCATGCTGAGTATGCGTGTTAAGATAGAAACTCCGGCCACAAAGGAGGGCGAGCTCATCAAAGTAGGACCAGTCAATAATCTTCTGCACTCAATGTTCAACCAGGTCGATGTATTTTTGAATCAGAAGCTCGTCTCACCTCCTAACAATGCCTATGCATATAGAGCGTACATTGAAACACTCTTGAATTACGGGCATGCTGCGAAGACCTCGCATCTTACGAGTGTTCTATGGTATAATGATACAGCTGGTAAAATGGATGATACGGGCGATCATAATAACGGTCTTGTGTCCCGGCGCTCTGTATTAGGTAAGAATAGAACAATCGACCTCCTCGGTCATTTGCACTGCGATATCTTTAATCAAGAGAGGTTTTTGCTAAACGGCGTTGAAATGCGTCTGCTGCTCGTACGGACCAATAATGCTTTTTGTCTCATAAGTTCTTCGAAAAATTGCACGATACGTATTACAGAGGCATCGTTACTTGTACGTCGCGTTAAGATAGCTCCAGGCATACTTTTGGCTCATGCAAGAGCTCTGTCCAAATCTACAGCAAAATATCCTTTGACGCGCGTTGAGGTTAAAGCGATATCGATGCATGCAGGGGTACACGGCGATACTCTTGATAATGTCATATTGGGCCAGTTACCCAAACGTATAATTGTCGGTTTTGTCGATAATAAGGCTTTCAACGGCGATCGCGCCATGAACCCATTCAATTTTCAAAATTACCAAATTAATTATCTTTCTTTGTATGCGGACGGCTTGCAAATACCGTCAAAGCCTCTACAGCCAGACTTTATAGATGCTAATATGTGCGTGGATGCCTATCATACATTATTTTCCGGTACAGGTATTCACTTTCTCAATGAGGGTAATTGTATTTCACGCTCAAGCTATCCGTGGAGTAATTGTCTCTTCGTATTTGATCTTACACCCGATCTCTCGGCCAATAGTAGCACTCATTCGTTTGGAGCCGACCGATCGTTTGGAGTGTGACGGTCGAAAAAAAGATTTCATCATGAATATCGTTATTGATATACAGGGTATGAGGGATAGAGATAATCAGTTTATACCTAAAGAAGTAGCTGTCATCTCGGTACAGACTGAGGACTTTGATCATTGGCTTGTAAAACCGCCCTACGCGTATGACAAATTGTCACCCTCTGTAAAGAGACAAAACATGCGCCTATGCGCTGATATTCATGGTATAGAATGGGCTGAAGGTGATATATCATTACATTCGCTGGACGCAAATCTGAAGAGAATTGCGACCCAGGCTGTACGGATCTTTACAAGAGGCTCTGAGGAATCGTCATACCCAGCTCAGCTCACGGGGTGTTACATTATAAATCTGGAAGAAGATGATGAGGCTCCTTCATTCCGCCACATGCCACGAAGTGACACACGCTGCATGTATCACGGTGTGGTAAATAAAAAACACACATACAAATGCGCTCTGAACAACGCAACCAGGATTAAAGCATGGCTCTGTCATAGCGAGCAAATCACCTCCTTATGGGAGTATAGATCTACTATATCGTGGCACGTCGGTTTGCCAGAGTACGCGTCAGAAGAAGAAGAAGAAAAACCCTTGGGCCATGAACAGTCTTCAAATTCTGGAATCTCTCCAGAACATAAAGGATCATACGGTGGGAGTGTACTCAGCAGATCGTATCCCGAGGGTGTGGACGAAACTGACGGCATTCGTGGTTAACACCGATGGCCACAAACTACCAGGGGCCCACTGGGTCGCCATGTACGTCGATCGAAATGGACACGGATGGTTCTTCGACAGTTACGGACTACCACCAATCATTCCGCAGCATCTCGCTCGTCTCCGAAGAAACTGCAGACTCTTCCGCTGCAACGCAACGCAGCTTTAAGGCCCGAATTCACAATGTTGCGGACAGTATTGTGTTATGTTTCTTCATTATATGGCTACTGGTTTCGGTATTCACCGCTTTAGATGCGTATTTTCGGATGATTTGCAGCGAAACGATAAAATAGTGGATGAGTATTATAATGCGTGTATCGATAAGCGCAGCAAATCTCCGGGTGTAGTTTCCAATATGAATAGTTGTGCTGGTGGGGGGTATAGAAATAATCATCTACGTTGTATACAGCACTGCTGTTCTCGCTCTCGCTAATTATGGGCCAATAAACGCTTTGAAAAATGTACATGTTTTGTCTGACTCATTGCTTTCAACAGAAATCATTTAGGGTGGTGATATGTTTTAGATCTCAGGTTTCGTAGACGTGCAATACTGCTGACGGTGAGCTTAGGTTTCGCACACGTGCAATACTGCTGACTGTAAGTCTTAGATTTCGCGCGCGCGTGCAATGCTGCTGACAGTATATCCATTTTGACTCAGTCTCGAGATGCCGTCATGTGATGGTGAGTCAACTGCTACTGCGAAAAAGAGGCATGAAGAGGGGGCGGGTGTCAGAAAATAAGCCGCGCATCGTTGAACTAACTAGATAGTCAGTCGTCATTTGTCATTCGTCGTCAACTGAACTCATCCAAATCTACAATTCGGTCTTTTTCTATACAAAGAAAGCGCTGCGCGTTGAAAAAGCGAGTAGAAAGACTCTTGCAAGACATCGACGACATTAAAGTGCTAATACGCGCACGATCTAACTTGAATTGTTTAACCCATCAGCTAAGAACGCTCGAACTCCGCGATGGATTTTTCACGAATCAATAGAGTGAGCAAATTGACAGAATTCCTACCCGTCAAAAAACTGACCGAATTGGAGGTCGGCAAGGACTACAAAATTACCAACATGAGAACAGCGCGAACAACATGGGGCAACAGAATTACCATTGATGTGGACAACGAATTCACGTCTTTCCTACCGGTGAGATTCGTCAAAGCCTTCGAAGAAGATGATGCCCTGTTACAGCAAATGGTAGCTACCGCACACGCTGACAACCTGTTCATGCAATATCTGGGTGGCCGATTCAATAATCTGGAATTCAAACCAGCCCCAGTGTAATATCACAGCGGTAGCAGCAGTTGAGTGTGATCCGTGTTTGTGGGTGCTACAATATGCGCGGGTGTGATCTCGTTTTCGATATTCAACACTTCAAAGATAAAAATGGCAAATTTCTGCCAAAAGAAGTAGCTGTTGGTGCAATACAAAAACCGCGATCCCTAGCAGGGTGGCTGGTCGCCCCGCCTTACCATATCAGTGAATTACCACGAGGCGTACGTTTGGAAAATGAGTGGAAAACGGAGAACGATCATGGTATTCATTGGACCGAGGGCAACACCAGCATCGATAATCTGCGTAAAGAATTATTCAAAACAGCTAATGCGGTCGGATACACTCTCCTATACTCGAGAGGCCACCAAGCTGTCGAATTCTTGGAAGAGGCCACCAAGCGACGGCTCATAAACCTAGACAACAATCAACATTTTCCATCAACCGCCGATCCATCGCCTCTGGCCGTGGTGTGCCCATGGCATGGCCGCCAACGAAACCACCATCACACCTGTATAGTATATCATTGTGCTCTACAAAATGTCAAAAAAATGCAGTGCTATCTAAGCCATTTTTTGCCTAACGTAATATAAATCCTATCGGGGGTAATTAGCATATAAATATTGTACACTCTAACCTGTATTCAATGTAAAAATGTATTTTATCAAATAAAAATAAAAAAGTAATTATTATTAATATCCGAATAATTCACATTATTTTGATAATAATAATAACACACGGTGCGCTATGGCGACACCTCACTACCTACCCCCACTCGCCGTGGACCGACGACCAATCACGAAGAGCGCAGGTAGGAGTGGGGACACTTACCCCCACTCCCACCCACACTCAACACGGTCCGACCAGGCCCTAAGAGTGGGGATAGGAGTGGGGGTCGCCATGGCGCACCGTATACTACTGATACCGATAAAAAGGATGATAGAAGATGGGAGTAGAGTACTGTACCTATACGCCAACCCCTTATACATGGGGCTCGGAAGTGCGGGGTAGCCCGGGTCAAGCGTGGTATTGATGGGTATTGATTCAATACCGGAAACTCCCTCTTGTACGCCAAGGAAATCGTTAAAAAGTTAGTAGAAAATCGCGATATCTCGAAAATTCGTTCCCGGGATGCGCGGCTGTGTTTGCATGCTTCGCTCTAGAGCCGGGCCTGGGAGGGGGTCCCTACCAGCATCAGTAGCTGTCGCAGTTAAATTAACTTGGCGATATAAAAATATTTCGTAAGAATGTTGGATAATGAAAAATTAATGATCAATGGTTAATAATTAACAAGTAATAATTCAATATTTATTGTTGATAAATTCGATAATTAATAATAAAAAAATTACAATAATTATCATTAGATGATTAACGATAGAACATGACAATTAATAATTATTATTAGATAAATAATATTGAAAAATTAAAATTTGTTAATCGTATTTCAAGTTAAGAATTCAAAATTGAAAATGCGAAACCCCAAAAAATTCAAAAACATTCCGTATGCGATAACCTTCAAACTATCGCTCAGAAACAAAAACATCTGGGGAACTTTTTGAACCCTCTTTTGATTATCTGAGTGCAGATATTTTCAAAATAAATATTCAACGTTATTTACAGGTACTTTTTTTAAAATAATAATGAAAAATTAATCATGAATTTATTATTAATTATCGAATTTATCAACAATAAATATTGAATTATTAATTGTTAATTATTAACCATTGATGATTAATTTTTCATTATTATTTAAATAAAGTACCTGTAAATAACGTTGAATATTTATTTCGAAAAAATCTGCACTCAGAGAATCCAAAGAGGGTTCAAAAAGTTCCCCAGATGTTTTTGTTTCGGAGCGATAGTTTGAAGGTTATCGCATACGGAATGTTTTTCAATTTTTGGGGTTTCGCATTTTCAATTTTGAATTCTTGATTTAAAATACGATTAACAAATTTCAATTTTTGAATATTATTTATCTAATAATAATTATTAATTGTCATGTTTTATCGTTAATCATCTAATGATAATTATTGTAATTTTTTTATTATTAATTATCGAATTAATCAACAATAAATATTGAATTATTACTTGTTAATTATTAATCATTAATGATTAATTTTTCATTATTAAACATTCTTACGAAATATTTTTATATCGCCAAGTTAATTTAACTGCGACAGCTACTGCTGCTGGTAGGGACCCCCTCCCAGGCCCGGCCCTAGAGCGAAGCATGTAAACACAGCCGCGCATCCCGGGAACGAATTTTCGAGATATCGCGATTTTCTACTAACTTTTTAACGATTTCCTTGGCGTACAAGAGGGAGTTTCCGGCATTGAATCAATACCCATTTTAATCGTTGAAGCTTCCTCGTTATCATGCACTAGGTTATAATATTGGCACTAAAGTGCTTCAATATGAAAAATGTTGATTCATGAGAAAATGTAACCTCGTAATACCTGGATTTCATCGACAGGAGCATATTTCATAATAAAAAATCACTTAAGGTGTAAGGGTACTACAAAATACGATTACAAAACAAGTTTCAATCGATTCCATTGACTCGTTTTCGCTTAATCACCGATAACGTCCCCAAAAACCGAGAATCGCTTCCGAGACTGCAGCTCCTTCTGGAGTAGGACAACCGAAATTTTTTAGGCGACTTTTTTGATCGCCACGAGCTGCCCTTTTGACTGATACCCATCGTTAAGGGATTTTGAAAGACTTCAATATCAATTCTGGGGGTAGTTTCGCGTGGGCGCATAGCCTCGATTTACACCTGATCGTGCCATAACTTCGCACCAGGTCAATTCGCATCCGATCTTAATGAAACTAGTTTCATTCGGATGATAATTGAATTACCTCGAAAGTACTTTTTTAGTTTTTTGAAATCGGTTCAAGTTTCGCTGAAATCGACCAAAAACACATCGTCCCACTTCAATTGCCCCTCACTGTATATTGTCTTTAATAGGTCGATACGAAAGTTAGAGAAGTGCACGGGGGTTTAGGAGGAGAATTGTAGTTAATTGAATGAATGTTGGAGATGAACTGGACTTTCAGGTGACGCTCTCGGGAGCCGAGATAGGCCAGTCAAATGGAGACCAAAAAAGGCCTGAAATTCCAATAATTTTGCACTGGATGAAAAAATATGGGAAATGTTCGGGACGGTGCACATAATAAGAACCTCAGTTGTTGGGATTGTAGCACCGCTCGTTTTTGCAAAAAAAAATAAAAACCGTTAAATAATCACATTTTTTCCCGTTTTTGACACTTCCACGGCTGACGCTGCCAAAATGGTGCCAGTTAGGATGAAAATGTATAGGACCAATCTTGTAGAGCATAAAATTTCCTATAAAAAAGTCAGTGATGGCACCTATCTATCTATTATAGTTTAGCGACGGGAGCGACCGGAAAAAAAAGCTCGAAAATGCTCCATTTCCACGAAAACCCCAAAAACGCACTTTAGCTGCAAAATTCGGTTTACCCATGATAATTTGTATGAAGAAATCCGCCGATTTTTTTCATGCAATAGAACAATCGAAACAAAAGATTTCATGCCACAAAAAAAAAATTTCTCGCTTTTTCAATTTTTTGAGGTCATTTGTTGCTCATTTTTTTCAGAATTTACATTTTTTCGTAAAACGGGCGTAATTTTTGACCTAATTATTGGACAATGTACAAGTTTTTAGAATCTCTTCGTCTGTAGATGATCTAAAAATGCGATCTCTTGACATGTCGCCGTATATGCAACAGCAGCGCCGTTATTTGCAAGTAAACAAAGGACATTTTGTTTCGGACCGTTTTTAACAATAAACAATTCATTTATTGCAAATTTTTTTGTTTGCTAATTTAACAATATTATTTGAAGAGTGTCTCAGAATTTTCTTTTTTTTCTCAAGGCAGCCATTGTTGTAAAATTGTTATTAACAATTAGAATAAATTAACATTTTTCAACTTTGATGTAGTGTAATTTTATTTTATTTCTTTTATTTTTCCCTTTACAAATTTTATCATTTAAAATATTACAAAAAATTTGTTAATGTCGAAATTGGTTTTTGCAATAACAATATGTGTTTATAACAATTTTTTTACAAGCTCGAAATGGATTTTTAAACGATTTTTTCCGCGCTGCACGATGATATTTTTTATTTTCATTCATTTCCGTTATTTATACTATTTGTTAATAACAATTTTGTTATAAAAAATGTCTCAAGAACGATTTTTTTTTTTTTGGTTCTTGTAATTATCCCAAATTTATATCACCGAATAATAATTCCCGAAAAAAATCCTGATATCTGAGCATAAATATGCACACCATCATATAATAGCGTCTGTGTGGGTTTTAACGGATACTGCCATGTGGAAAGAATTCTTGAAATAATAGAAACGATCGATCGGTTTATACCTGCTCTCCGAAACGATTCGAACACAATTGGGACATTTTTTTTATGAACGAAATATTTTGGAATATTATTTCCTTAAAGTATATTTCGATTTTTCTAGATAGTTTGAAATTATTCACATATAATCGGTAAAAGCCATGGAAAAACGAAGAAAAATATTTATCAAAATTAAATATTTATCAGGATTTTTTTCGGGAATTATTATTCGGTGATATAAATTTGGTATAATTACAAGAACCAAAAAAAAAAAAATCATTGTTGAGACATTTTTTATAACAAAATTGTTATTAACAAATAGTATAAATAACGGAAATGAATGAAAATAAAAAATATCATCGTGCAGCGCGGAAAAAATCGTTTAAAAATCCATTTCGAGCTTGTAAAAAAATTGTTATAAACACATATTGTTATTGCAAAAACCAATTTCGACATTAACAAATTTTTTGTAATTTTTTAAATGATAAAATTTGTAAAGGGAAAAATAAAAGAAAAAATTACACTACATCAAAGTTGAAAAATATTAATTTATTCCAATTGTTAATAACAATTTTACAACAATGGCTGCCTTGAGAAAAAAAAGAAAATTCTGAGACACTCTTCAAATGATATTGTTAAATTAGCAAACAAAAAAATTTGCAATAAATGAATTGTTTATTGTTAAAAACGGTCCAAAACAAAATGTCCTTTGTTTACTTGCAAATAACGGCGCTGCTGTTGCATATACGGCAACATGTCAAGAGATCGCTTTTTTAGATCATCTACAGACAAAGAGATTCTAAAAACTTGTACGTTCTCGAATAGTTAGGTCAAAAGTTACGCCCGTTTTACGAAAAAATGTAAATTCTGAAAAAAATGAGCAACAAATGACCTCAAAAAATTGAAAAAGCGAGAAATTTTTTTTTTGTGGCATGAAATCTTTTGTTTCGATTGTTCTATTGCATGAAAAAAATTGGCGGATTTCTTCATACAAATTATCATGGGTAAACCGAATTTTGCAGCTAAAGTGCGTTTTTGGGGTTTTCGTGGAAATGGAGCATTTTCGAGCTTTTTTTTCCGGTCGCTCTCGCCGCTAAACTACAATAGATAGATAGGTGCCGTCATTGACTTTTTTATAGGAAATTTTATGCTCTACAAGATTGGTCCTATACATTTTCGTCCTAACTGGCACCATTTTGGCAGCGTCAGCCGTGGAAGTGTCAAAAACGGGAAAAAATGTGATTATTTAACGGTTTTTATTTTTTTTTGCAAAAACGAGCGGTGCTACAATCCCAACAACTGAGGTCCTTATTATGTGCACCGTCCCGAACATTTTCCATATTTTTTCATCCAGTGCAAAATTATTGGAATTTAAAATCGGAATTTGACTGGCCTAAGAGTCAAAGGTCCCATTGTCTTAGGGCCTATTGGAGGGGATACCACGTGGGTGATGCATGCAGCATCCACGCGTAGACCGTGGGATTAAGTCGGTTGGCGCGAGAAATGCTGACGGACTCGTCAGCATTCACGAAATGGAGATTAGGATTAAGGTGGTGTGAGTGAGGAATAGGATGTCCGCGTGAGAACGGATGGATGGGACTTTAAGGTGTTGGGTTTACGGTGTGGGAAAGGACAGTTAGGAATAGGGGAATTGTGGGACCGTCACAATTATGTCAAGTTTCGCGAATGAAACTAACCAAATATGAGAAAAGCCAAAAACTCAATTAATACATAAGAATATACTCTAATGGCGTGAATATAGATAAACGTACAGGTGCTCGTACAAAGCCTATCGGCTGACTGACTACAAGAAGTCACACGGAAAACAAACTGGTTAATATCGCAGCTGGGCATTCGAGTTTCGCGTAATATCAAACAAGAATTTGACTATACCTATCCAAATTTAACAGATATTAAAAAAATCAAGTAAATTTTATTTAATTGGGGAGATTTTTTAATTAATTAAACTTCAATATTATTAAACATAAACTAATGAATAAAATGATTATGTTAAATTGTTTGATTCATGGAATAAATTACCTTAGGGATAAGAGCGTTATTTTCGGTTTAGAGAAATCATATTGATAACTTGACAATACCGTTCCTCAGACGCTGGACGCTCTTCATCTCCTTCAGCTAACTCCTTAATTTTCGACTGTACGTCTTCAAACTGTATCCATGTATTTTGGACGAGTTCGATTTTTGTTTACAACGTTTCGAGTGGCTTGCCACTATGGCGATATCCGGCAATAAACGTCTCAAGATGCGTAAGACGCGCTTTACACGCACCACGCTGACGTTTTAACGCCTTCAATCTCTCATCCATCTCGAAATCCACTTAAAATACCATAAAATAACTTACACAACATACAGGAGTTTACGTGTATTGAAAAAACCTCGATGATTTCGATATTAACGCCGTGAAAAACTGCTCGATGATCCCTGTTGATATACGCGTGTGAGTATACGTCGTCCGTTGTGCGGGATGTATATACCTATATACAGTGTCGCACTTCTCGAACTCTCTGTGACTCGAGAACGAGACCGCTAAAATATTGTCTTTCCGCACGATGTGTGTATACTGTCTGATACTCCTCTACTCTCCGCCGCGAGAGAGAGAGACGCCGTTAGACGTTGTGGCGTACAGGACAATAGTCCACTATACCAAAATCTCAGGCTCTTGTCATGCGAGAGTGAGAAGCTTTTATCGCTCGTTGTATGGGCGACAGAGATATACTTTACCTCGTCACTTCTTTGAACCTCCACGAGGCTGACTCAATCGAAAATGCGTTAAATCGTTTTTTTTTGTCATTATCGTCACAATGAATAGCACTGACTTTCACTCGATACACTGAATTTAGATTAATTGAGATTGTTTCGACCAATAATTGTTCACGTGAACTCGAATGAAATGCTATCGTTATCTCGTCTTCGTTTACGCATGTGCCGTGCTATTCGGCAAGTATCCGGCTTGAAGGACTATAATGTTCTACCGAACGAAGGTTAGATAGGAAAAAATTACGTACAAGTGCTCACTACACTTTGCTTTAAAGAATGTTGCCTTTATATAATGATGCAATACAAATCCAACACCTTCTTTCTCTTCCAAAACTTTTCTACGACGCGTGAGCGTGTTCACCCCGTCGCCATCTTACTTTTTCTCCCTCACTCCTCTCTCCTTCATCGCAGTTCGACTTACAACGCTACATACAATTTCGCGCGCTATTCAAAACCGCACTAACAGTAGAAGAGTGTAAGTCGTCGTTAAAAGAATAATAAAGTACCAAGTCAAAGAATTATGGAGTGAAATACGAAAGTTATAAGAAGTTATGAAATCGAGAATATAAATTAGAACGTAATAATTATGATAAATAAGTACGAATTGTCCAAAAGATTCGACACCTAAATAAAGGAAAAATACGGGCCAGCGTGGGATTTCGTCCGAGTCAACATTGGGGATAATTTCGTTACGTCCTAGCGTAACTTACTTAATATTTAATAATTCTCAAGTAAATTCTTTACAAATGAAAAATTTCTAACAGGAAATTGGGAATTGATGCGTCCTGACATGATACTCGTTTATTGCGAGCGGGACCGTAAAATCGGGAGTCAACCCCATCATAATAATCAGTTTTTCTCATAACGCAAAATGACGGTCGAATTACGGCTTACGACTTACGAATTACATTTAAATTCTATACCCTTTCGTAAAATTAACCACAATACGCTACTGAGCTTTTTTCCGCAAGGTTAGGCTCGAAACGGAGCAACACTGACCAACCCGAGAACGTGTAAAGAGAGAGCTTGCTCTCCTTGACCGAGATGGAAAAGTAGCAAGTCAGGACGTAACAATAACATTCCATTAAAAAAAACAAGTTAACCTTTACCTGACCTTGGTGGCTGCGCTCGCGAGAAATCTGACGTCACACATCAACGCGCTCGTGCCGCCTTGATGAGTGACTCATGAGCGATTAACCACGCACCGGGACCAAAGAGAGCGGCAAGGGCTATGTCAACTTTATTGACTCTGACGGTATAAATAAGGCACTCTTTATGCTACAGACTAGTCAACTGACGAACTGACCCAAAAAATCGCCTTTTTTTTATATCTAATTAATTACAATAAGAATCATGTTCATTCATTCATTCTTCATGTTCTAAGCAAATAAATTCTATTGCCAATGGTAAAACTTACAAATGCTCATTTAACTTTGGCCGCAGAGATTTCGCAATGCCACCTCGGTTAAGTAAACAATCGCAGAGCATATGGCCGGCGTTTCATAGTCTCTTACAGATATGTCATCGATATTGAATCGTCATACGACACGACCGGAATTGTGACCAAATAAAAGGCGATTTGTTTTTGAATTGAAGAAGACCGATAGAAAATGTTGTAGCATCCAGGAAAGCGAGAGATCAGGATGACGAAGAGATGGCTGCCGAGGTTATTAAAGGTTGTAATGTCGGGCAACGAATTGTAGAATTGGCTACACTCCCGCAAGATTTATAATGTAAGGGCTGTGATATTCCCCTCTTGATACGTTTCGTACAAAGTAAGACTATACAGGGACTTGCAAGTATTCACGTTATAAGGTATTCTCATTGTAAGTCATATCTCGCAGAAGTCGAGTCATCTCTCTGTATCAAGTTGGTTCCATATTCGGAACTTTGCTAAACCGTTTTGCTTAGGAGTCTGCTATACTCTAAAGCAAGTCAATGTCACCTTTAGATAAAAATGCCTGATCGGAAGGTATAAACATTAATTAACATTCATTATCAACGCGTCTGAAATTGTGTAATCGATGACGCTTTCGATAGATATTACGGCGCTTTAAAGTTGTAACTGGCAGCCAATAAATACCCATTTCATCGAGCAACATATCAAGTAAAACCAGTTAATTTCGGGCAATCCCTCTTATAGTATAAAACGAAGACTTCCATCCCTCGGTAAATTGCTCAATTTATCTGACTAGAAAGTGGAAGTCATATTAATGTCGACGCTTATTCACACTCCGACGAGTTCGGGAGGACGTAACACTGTGATTGGAAAAAAGATTACACGAATGGAACGACGAAAAGGTTCGCGAGAGAGACATCAATAAATCTCGGAAAAGACGTGAGAAAGAATAGAAAGCCTACAAAAAATCAATATGAAGCAGAAAAAGAGAAACTGAGTATGAGTTCAGTCGTAAAAAAAATAAAAACTAAGGACCATGTCTTGGGTCTTAGAAAGAGTGTTAGTAAAAGTCCGCTGTGGTCTTGTAGAAAACCCGGATATAATCCGTTTATCCAATATTTTATGTCGTTCTGTTTCCTTTTCAAAACCTTTCCAAGACTTTTCGAGACTCTCGCTAAAATTCTCTCCAAGACTCTTTCAAGACTCCTGCCAAGCCTCTTTCCAAGACACTTTAAAGAATTTCCAAGACTTTTTACAAGATTCTCACCAAGACTTTTTCTAAGACTCTTTCCATAAATTGGAAATCTAATGCCCGGGATTTTTTTTTAATACTTTCTGTTGCCCGCAATAATATAGATGCTGTAGGTGACATTTCACATATGAGCACGAGTTCCCTTGTTCATCATCTAGCGAGATCTTCGTGTATTAGAGCGTTGCTAACTTGCTAACTTATTTTACCTCACTTGCTAATTTATATTTTGAAATATGTAATATGAAATATTTCAACCGTTACTTCAATATTCTGTTAAGTACGAGATTAATCACTCCTTCTTCAGCTTACTTGTGTTAATTTAAGACTGTATTTGCGAGCAAAAGGTTTGTATCTACATACGTTCTACTATTTAGCATGAACCGTTCTAAGTGACCGCAAGATAACGAAGAACCATTCAGTCGACATTCCTATGTCCAGCGAGCTAATATGCACAATTTGTATTATACGAAGAATTGTAGAAGAATTTGATGAGTAATAAACACAAACCCAAACCCAAACAAATTAAAAATTGCTCACTTCAATAAATCGCAGTATGGTGCATGACAAGTTTTCAAATATCATTCTTATTCTTATACTATTTCCATACATTGGGATCGCAATGGGATCGGTACATTTTTTAAATGGCACTACAGCTTCACGTACTCAACGAGAAGTTGAATATTCGAAACGATATCTCATATTTCCGCAAGGAAGTAATGTCCAGGTCAGCTTTCTCACCTTTATGATAGTAAAGTTTTTCCATACATCTTGTGTATTTCACAAACAGTAAATAATTTTCAAAACGAAGTATTAACTTTTTTTTAAACTGAAGCATACTTTTCTAAATGTATACGATCAAATAATTAGCATTGGCGATTATAAATAAATTACACTTCAGGAATAGCTGGAAAAAGATTTTATTCATTATTTCCAACTACTAAATTCTGTAATACGTATTATTATGGCTATTTTGATTGTTATGATTATTCAAGCTGCTGGTATTACTGTTGTTGTTTCTGCTATCAAAAATTAGAGAGTTAATTATACTACAAACACACGCTGCGCGTTATATTAAAAACACATTCGAGCAACAAAGTTGAAAATATGTGGACTATTTTTATCGATTATAGTTAGTGTATTGTATGACGATTGGCACTTATACAAAACCTTCAGGATTCTTCACAATGGGTGTAACTGCAGGTCTTGCATGGGAATTGCCCCACAGAAATACAGTCCCTTACAGGAACCATGAGGAAGTTTATCATCGCCGAAGTAGAAAAGAGCTCTACCGCAAAGTGGAGCTAATGTTGAGCACGTAAGTACATACGCTCCACACACATATCGGAATAATTCCTCCGAATATCCTTTTTAACTCCCAACTGCCTTGAGAATAAAAGACGGAAGTTGGGCAATTTACTGGCATTAACTGGGAGGGGGGGGGGGGGGAGGACGGCTTTGTTGTCTCTTGTTTCTTGAGAACATATTGGAAATGCCTTGAATATTCGCATAAACTTTATGCAGATAATGAACTCCCTTCTTACGAGGAGAGGCCGCCAGTTGACAACGCAGTTTTGAAACCAGCTTTTGCAGAGTAATAGTTGGGTACTATTCTGATGTGAATGTAAAATATTAGGTGTAGATACGCAATAGTTTATGAGAAATTTCAATTAAAAAAATAACTTGTAACTTATGTTATCCATGCACAGTCAGATGCGAGGCGTGGTATAATGGTTAACCGTTCCGACTCGCAGTCTGGAGTTCGCGCGTCCAAACCACGCTCGCGACTTCTTTTTCTTTTTTTTTAACATTTTTCAGTATATATACAGGGTGGCCCATTTCAATCGCCCCAGGGCGATATCTCCGAAATTAAGCGAGATACAAAAAAAGGTTTTATATGAAATGTTTAGGGTTCAGAGGGGGAAAAAACATAACGGTATCGGATTTCTCGTGAGAGTGTTACATCCCTACCACAATTTTCAATTATTTTAATCAACGTAATTAGTCTAATATCCTCTTAACTATCATTACAAGATTAGTATCATTCATTATTACATTACATATAATATCTTCTTCGCGAATGTTCAGTTGTCATCAATATTCGAGAGGAACTCAAAGTCCGAGTGCTGACTCGCGGACTGCTGTGGCGCTCGAGTTACTCGCGGCGACGGCGGTCCGCAACGAGTGGCGACGGGGCCAGGGGAAGAGCAGACGCAACCTAAGGGATTTCGGCACGTAAAGTGTAACGAAACCCCCAGGAGAACCCCATGACGAATCACGCGATGTTTCCCCTCCGCTGGAGAGACGAGACTTTCCTCTCTTTTTGGAGAGGCTGAAAAATTAGCCTCAATCTAATATTTGACAGAATAACCAGATGAAACCGGGACTCTGCATTCTTGTTGCTGAACGCCTTGCATAATGTTGTAAATCTGTTCCGCGTGTACTCGTGAATAGTGTTGACGCCGCGAGTATCAGTTCGGGAGATCCGTTGTACAGAGATAAAATAATTATTCAAACAATTTCGTCTGCTCTCGTGACCGCGAATCTAGTGGGAACTGTCACAGGAACTCGTTGACGTCCCATGGTGCCGTTCACCGCCCCCTTGAGTCTGACTGTCAGCGTTGACGGCAGCGAGGACCATCTGTCGAATAATTCTAACGGAGACTTTACGATCAGGTCAAGAGAGTGAGTACGAGTGAGACATATGAGAGTTGTAGTCGTAAGCTATAATTATTCGTGCCCCGGCCAACCCACGTAATATTATAAATCTAATCTACCTCGAATATATGTAATCGACTCTTTTAACGAGTATTAATTTCCCCCCCCACTTGAGACCATTAAAATTATCGTAAGTCCCAAAGGAAGTAACGGTCGTCAATTAATTTATTAAAACTTCACCCGTCTCGGATCAAGAAAATGGGCCCGTATGGGACGAAGGTAAGGCGCTCAACATTTATCAGCGGGAATCTACTGTTACGTCCTGACTTGCTACTGAGATGGAAAACCATCTCAGTCAAGGAAAGCAAGCTCTCCCTTTACAGGTTCTCGGAAAAAGCGCATTGGTCAGAGCGTTGCCCTGTTTCGAGCCTAACCTTGCGGAAAAAAACTCAGGATGGGCGGGAGCGTATTGTGGTTGAATTTATGGAAGGGGATAGAATTCGATTTTAATTGTTGAGAAAAATTGTCAATAATGAAATTTAATTAATATTTCTCTTCTTGAAATTACGTGACATTAAGATTGTAACAACTGTTTTATTTCATTACAACGCCAGCGTAAATCCCTTCTGGACATGATCGCGTCGCTCTTGTAATTATAAAGATATTTATATGTGAATAGTTACACGGCAGAGGACGAGAAATAATCAAGAAAATTTCTTAATAATGAATTTGAGCAAAACAAGAAAACTTTAGGGAAAAGAATTTGCGCAAAGAAAACAAGGGGAAGATGATGTAAATCTTCATGTAATTATTTATTTCGGGTATCCACTTCTATCCCAATTGTAGAATCCACGTTGATATCGACAAAAGCATTACGCGGGGTCGGGGGCAGAGTCAACACAGGGGTTCCACAAGGACAGAATAGCATAATTCCCAGGATTAAAACTAGAAGAACCATGACTGCCATTACCCCGACGGCAAACCGAATTTGAAGATCCTCCATAATTGATGGAGAAAATAATCACTTTTAAAGGAAAGGAAAAACATTAAAACGATTTAAGACCAATGTATAATGATATAGTCTCCGCGAACCACGACTGAATTTACGGGTCGGTTGGTGAGATGGGGGAAGGTTGGTTTGGAAGCCGAGTCAAGGCCTCTATTAAGATGACCGGCGACGAACCGTCTATGGATACGAGAGTGGAGTCATTGGGGGTCATTAGACTTTGAGCAATTTTACGGATTGAAATTCAAAACAGATGTCATTTTGAAATGTGTCACGGTGCACCAACTACCCTCCGAAAAGGAAAATATTTCACTAACACTGTGTAACGGGGTCTAGACAGTTTCCCACGCGCACAAAAGGCAGCAAATAAGAGAGAGAATGAACACGAGTCCCACAACCACACTCCCAATTAATATTATTACATAAACGTCTTCCATTTTTAATTGTTCTTCACGATAAATTGAATAATGATCGACATTGAGACCCGTTTATTTTCGGAATAACTTTCTACAAGTTTACAAGTTTAAATAAATTAACTGAACGTTTAGAATTTTAATCGAATTTTAACGAGGGGTAAAGAAAATGATTTAAATGATTTTAAATGGTTTCCCCGACTAATTAGAAAAGTCGGATTAATTAAACGTTGCACTCGGAATATTTTTATTCGTACCCGCCAAACGATCTTTAAACTTCGGCGAAATATTCTTTTCTGAATGAGAATTATTTATTTGGTCGCCCTTTATCATTTTGAAATTAAATTACAATTAAAATTTTAATTGAAATTTAATTAGACGGATTATAAACTTTAGAAAAGCAAAAGAAATCAATTCCAACCCGAAGGATTACGATACGCACGTCGAAAAATAAAAATGAGATGAAACAATGACAGAAAAATTTGATGATGATGATGATGATGACGATGATGACGATAGCGGTGAAAATAAGCTGTTGATGGTGACCGGATAAATCAGATGTGGGTCGGATGATGAGAGTAATAATTTTGTCGACACAGGATCGCACTTTTACGGTTTTATTAATTTATATTACGAATGTTTCTTGTGAACTAATCTCTTTTTATAAGCACACAGAATTAAATGAGAGAATAAAGAAATAGAAACTTAGAACTGTTAATTAATGAATGATGGATAAAAGACGGTGCAAGAAAAAGTATCGTGGATTCGCTTTGAAACTCTCCGCCGAAAAATCTGAACTATCTGAACAATGAAATAGAATGGTACAAAAAAAACTGTCGTGGATTTGGTTTCAAACTTCCCCGGCGAACTCTCAACTCCTCAAAACTGACTCCTTCAGGCCTCTGACCCCTAATTATATAAGCTGTGACTTTAGGAAAAAGTGGGGTATGACCCCTCGGATGCTTTACACCCTGCACGCCTTTGCCTATGCGTGGGCTTACCGCCCCTCATGTCTCGATACAATGAATTTTGGAAGAGTTGTTTCTTTCATGAATAATTATCGAATTTTAATTGGAATTAACATTATCTGATTTCTACTCATTTATTCATTCATTCTTACACAAAAATAAATTCGCAAATCCCATTATTTTGGGTATTTGCGCTGATTTCTTAAAAGGTTACGTATGCGCATTGTACCGTGACTTTTCTCTCTGCCTCTTCATCTCCCTCGATTTCCATTCATCTCCGTATCCGTCATACTCCCACTTTCTACCCTCTCTCCTATATACTCCTATTCGCTCTATCCTCTCCTTGCTCATGCTTTTCTTCCTACTTCCTCATGTGTCTTTTCCTATCCTGTGCTTTCTTTTCGTTCCATTTCTTTCTTTTGGGTGACGCAAGATTTTTTCTGTATCATTCAATCGATGTACAGTGAATGCTTCCGCAACTATTATTAATGGTTTAGATTTGACAGAAAAGTGTAATTACTATTACGTATCTCTGATAAAAGATATTCTGGATTTAACAATATTCCATTTTATTGATTAATAAATTTCGGAGATCTGAATCCTCATCTAGATTTGAAGGTTTGCTCATTGTAAAATGATTTGAATGGATTTAAAGGTTTACATAAATTAATTCAATGAGTGATGAACTTTTACTTTTGAATGAATTGATTATTGAATTTATGATTAATTTAGATTTTATTTATTTTGTTTCGAAATAGATAATTTGATAAATGGATTAGGTTGAACAATCGGGTTATTTCCTGTAAAAAATTGATTCATTCATTCCATGCATTACAAAATTCAGACGAGTTCGTATTTTTTCATTTTTGATTTTACTATAAGAGATCTGAAATCGCAACATCATAAATGCTTTATCGGGGTGTCTTAATTGGACCATCGTATACTCGTGATCTCGACTCGTTCGGTTCCTCATTTGTATAATTTCCCCTCCTCCGTAGAGAGCGTACTCACGAGCCTTGCATGGAGCGTTTCCAAGCGGACCCGATAGAATTGTAGGGGAGGCTCGCATTGGTTGTGGGGGTGCAAGTGAGATGACCAGCCTTGGAGTTGAAGCATAGGCTTTGAGTATAGGAGGAAAAAGGTCGCATGGCTATGCCTGCCATCGCCTTCCTTTGTCAAAACGAATTTTGGTGCTGGAATTTTCTATGTTCACAGGATGATGTCACGTGGTCTTTTTCGTTGTCCACACTGTTGAATTCTGTCTCTCGTTGCTCGCTTCGAATATTTATCCAAATGTAAATATGATTTCTCCGAATTCCTTCTCAATTCCAGTCGAAACATCCTCAATCGACAACGAGAGTGGCGATATACTCTATATGTACGTGAAAAAGAATCATCACGATCCTAGGTGATGATTGTTGTGATAAATTTGCATTTGAAGTTTTAAGAGAAGGAAATATTATTCGAACTTGTGTGAAGTTTCCATACCCACTTTCTTACCCTTAAATTATGTAAAAATAAACTATTGTTGATGGCCTGGCCCAGGTACTCATGATCATACTTGAATCTACCTTTAATTATTATTCGTCTTTACGCAACTTTCGGGAATTCACTCTGTCATATTGTTTCATGGGATGCTGATGCGTCATATGCGCTCACTCATGCACACATACATTTGTGGGGCCATTGATATTGGGGCGCCAGTTTAAACGTGTCATTCGAGCACGTGGCCCCACGCACAATAGTATTAGTGCAGGCCACAGTTTTACTCACTCGTATATGCGCGCGCACGCTGGTGGTAGTATCACGGGCTCTTTCGAAAATTTCGATGCTTGATCTCATGCTAGGTTGAGAGACTCTCCATGCGCCGAAAAACCCGAAGCTATCGCCAAGGATTTCCAGCTAGCCTCTATATGTTTCCTTTCCGACGATTAACGATTGTTAGTGATAGCAGCGATAGCCGTCGCCGCTTAGGTGGCCCTCGGCGACGAAAACTCTTCGCTCTCACCAACCATTCGTACTAGAAAATTCCATCGATTTGTTTCGGTGGCGAAATGCGCACGTGAACTCGACCATGTTTCGTACTTCCCTTCTTATTCCTTGAGAATTGTCGGATTTGACAATCTTTATGAGACAAGTAAATCCCGAAAGTCGCAGGACGTAACACTACTGATTCATATATTTCCGCGTTACGTTTGCACGCAACAAAGGAAGCCGCCAAGGTCAGTTGAAAAGAGAATATCGTAGATGATTATTTCATCATTTTTTACTTGTGAAATTATTTTTTTTATTTTTTATTTCGTCAAGTGCTTTTTCGAACTCAATTTCCGTTATTCAGTTCAATTTTTGCATTAATTTGTCGGTAATTGAATGCTTTGTATAGTCAGGAGTTTTTTATCTATTTTTAATTTCTTTTTAATTTTAAACTTTTTGAAGTTCGCGTTCTAGAGCTACTTCTATTTAGGTTATGTGCTACTCCTCAGTTGGCAAAACACATTTTGCGTGAGCCATTGTGATTGCGAAAGAAAGCTGCATTTTTACTCTAGTCTCAAATATCTCCAAGCGGTTGACTTTTCGGGATAAAATTAATTTCATAATTATGATAATTAGCACTGAAAATATTAAATGGTAATAAAATTTTTGTAATAGTAATTTTTCTGTTGATAGATAGTGCCACTGTTAAAATAAGTACTTCATTTTATTGGCAGAGAGCGTTAGTGTGTATCTTGTATCTAGTGTGTATCTTGTATCTTGTATCTAGTGTATCTTGTAATATTTGTAGCTCATTTCAAGTTCAGGGCGCGCTATCATGGAGGTTCTCATTTTACTATGACTGATGTAGTAAAACCGGCATTAGCGTGCCGTGTAAGCGCCCTGCGTATCGTACCTGGGGTAACTAATATCAACGAAGATTGAGGCCTATAGAAGCACAAAGCCTATAGCCCGCTTTGTTCCAAAAAAGTTGGGGTGCTAGGACAAGCTGTCACCCCAACGGTAAGATGTCGCTAGCGTCGAGTTTACATGTGTGCGCTCACGTACAGAACTAACACACGTGAGCGGCTGTATAACTGCGCTGGCTCCACCTACGGAGTCGGGGTGATGATGCTATTTCACTCGCACTCGCAGCTGGGGTGATGGGTGCGCTCTCTCGCACAGGAGCGATACGGACGTAGAGTGGGGGTTTGGGTGTACATTGCTGCTACCGACGAAGATAGAGCTATTCATAGCAAATACTTTTGCATTTTAATGACCTCTACGTCGAGACAAACTTATTTTTTTAATTATTTCTTTATATTTACGTAAACTAGGAGTTAATTAACCCAACCAAGCAAATCTAATGAAATCGAAATCCGAGCGGGGACACGATTTTTATACTTAAAAAGATCACAAAATTAAATGATTAAACGAACTTACCAAGTGAAGTTCTATCATAATTGTATGTAGCGCCTCTTCCGAAAGATCAACTGTAGTAACCCCTCCTCCCACAGGTGTCACCACAAATTTTAAAGCCCGTATAGAGGCTTTTTCTCTGCGACGTTGGCAGCTGCGCTGGCACGTCACTTTCTGATCTCATTAATTTAAAGCTTTGCCGTATACATCAGGGTACATATCTATTGTTTACGATAGATATGGGTAAAATATATGTTACATGGGTGGGACTGATCTTTCGGAAGAGGCGCTTCATACAATTATGATAGAACTTCACTTGGTAAGTTCGTTTAATCATTTAAGTGTATTTCGCGCCTCTTCCTCAGATCAACTGTAGATGTTTAAAGTCTCTTACGGCAACATGTATTTCGTATTTTTTTTTTTAATTTTTTTTATTTTAATTTATTTTATTTTATTTTTATATCATTTTTATTTATTAATGGACAAGTTAAGCTACTTTAATTACGATACCTGTTTTCTCACTGCAATATTGCTCGGGCAAATGCCTCGTTATCGTTAACAATAGGTAAGTTATAAAATTGAGCGAAGGACTGTGAGTTGCGTGTCCATCCTGCCGTCGATCTTATGTAATCAATATTTACGCCTTTGATATTTGCATTTGACGTTGCAGCATGTCGAGTGCTATGTGCAGAAAAAATCTGGGTATCTAGTCCGCTTTTTGACGGGCAAAAAAGGGCAAAATTAACAGGGGTTGTTTCCTGTTGGTGGCCGACGACTTGATTTTATCCGGAATCTTTATCTGCACGGACGTTTGGCGTCTTTTGATGTTTTGTATTTTTATCAGTGAAAAAGTTTGCATTCGGTGTCCGGTTACGAGCGAGAGCAGAGTGACGAGTTTTTTCGAGATAATTTCTAGAGACATATCCTCGTTCGATCCAAGCGTACTTATATAACTTAGGACGATCCTAGGGTCCCATGTCTGCTCGTACTTTGGCTTGGATGGACGCAATTCGGACACGCCCTTGAATAAACGTCTGATTCTGGAATCCTGGCCTATTTCCGGACCCGTAATTAAGGCTATAGCCGATCGCAAGCAATTAAGAGAGCCTCGTGACGCTCCGTTATTATATTCTTTGGTAAGCAATATTAACACATCCTCCACCGAAGTTCGAAAGGGATTGGTATCTCTCTCAACACAGAAATTCCACCATTTTTTCAATGAACTGTTGTATTGCTTAAGTGACGAATCTCGAAGAGAGGCGATTATTATCTCCATTGACTCTGCTGGAATACCCCTCATCGCAAACGATCTCCTGATAACAGTCCGGCAAACAGAGTAGTCTTTCTTGTTTACGCGAGTAGCAAATAAATCGACTTCGGGTTCTCCAAACGTGCGAACTATTTTTTCAAACGCCGTTTGAGATAGTTCAAGTTCCGTTTCCGGCTCCAATCTACGAGACTCAAAGTCTGCTTCAAAATTATCTTTGGAGCTGATGAATGACGCAAAGATCCAAATTTCTCGCTCTTCGCACCAATCCCAAATTTTCCTGGCTAAATTACTCAAGCGCGCGAATCGAACTCCTCCCATTCTATTTATATACGATATGGCTGTGGTGTTATCCAGACGCAACAAAATATCGCAGTTTCTGAGGTCGTTCGCAAAACATTTAAGGCCGAAAAAGGCGGTGGTTAACTCCAAAACGTTTATATGGGATTTTCGTTCTTCCTCATTCCAAAACCCCTGCGATCTAGCTTATCCACAGGTAACTCCCCATCCTGACAATGAAGCGTCCGTAAAAATCTCCCGACAAAATTCGGGTGGTCTAGTAGATTTATGTGCGTGGCGAATATTTTTCCCCCACCACTTAAAGTCCGTTTGTAAATCTTTGCCTAAAGTCATACAGCTGTCATACGATCCATTGCTAGATTCCAGAGCGAGATATCGAGCCTTTTCAAACAATTTCGTATGACCCAAGCTGTACATAACGGCGGGGCAACATGAGCCAACTAGACCAACGAACTCGGCAAATCTACGAATTTTGCATACTTTTATCACCCGATATTTCTCGACTTCTCTCTTTACTCGATCTATTTTGTCTTGTGTGAGCTCAATAATCATTCTTTCGAAATCAAACAAAAAACCAAGAAATTTACACTTCCTTGACGGTATCAATTGGCATTTTTTATTTTTTATTTTTTTTATTGATAACAAAACCGAGTTGCTCCAACAAGAAGCGAGTGGAAAGAATATTTGATTGACATTCCTCGTAAGATCTGCCAAATAGTAGTATATCGTCAAGGTAAATTACCGACAAAAAACCTCTGCGTCTCAAGTTTGCCATTACCGGTTTCAAGATCTTTGTAAATACGTAAGGTGCTGTCGTGAGGCCAAAGGGTAGACAAGTAAATTCGAAAAGTTGATTGTTATGCCGAAATCTCAAAAATTTTCGATCAGATTCTGCTACTTGCACTACGTAATACGCGTCCTTCAAGTCTACCGTTGCCATGAAACAGTCCTTGCTCATTAAGTTTATGACAGCCTTACGGTCCTCGAGTTTAAAGTGTTCTGCCGAAACAAACTCGTTCAATTCTTTGAGGTTGAGAATAAAGCGGCTCGTGCCATCTGGCTTTGGTACCAAAAAAATTAACGATACAAATTGATCTCGACTATCATTGCATGGTTTTATAGCGCCCTTATCTAAAAGCTTCGAAATAAGCTTTGAAATCTCCAAATGTTTCTTCGAACTCAGAGTACGTTCTTTCGGCGGATTATCTTGAGATGGTCGAGACTCGAATAGTATTTTGTACCCTTGTACACACGACAATATATATCGATCGGACGTTATTTCCTTCCATTTTTGAATAAAAATGTGAAGTCTGCCAGCATTAAAACTCACGTCATCTAGTATCGTCTCTGACGTTGACTCTCGTATTTCCGGTTGGTCCTCCAGTTGCTCTCGTATCTCTGATTGCTTTGTCGATTGGACGGGGGATGTTGAGTCCTCGTATACTGCGGCTTGTTCCCACCCAACGCTGACGAGACTTGTCGTTGGTTCCCCTGCGGCCGACGGGGCGGGAATTTCGAGTTTTTTTAACTGTTGTTTTGAGGCTTCGTCGTTGTTCTCACAATCAAATCTTTTTTACAGATTTCCAACGCCTTTGCCGCCTTCAATCTCTCTTCCAGCTGCTTCCCAAACAGGAATTCGTCAGGAGTACTTCCATTGAGCACGTCCTTGAAGGGCGCGCCCAAGTTTGCCAATATTAGGCTCTTCCTGATATTCGACTCATCGTGCTGCAAGTCCGATAGCAGTCTCCCAATATCGCTCAGCTGCTCCAAGATATCAAGATTATCGTTGCCACTGTACCGCTGCAAAAAACCTGAGAAGGTTTTTCCCACCGCTGCCAGACAGGCTGTGATTTTTGCTTGTTTGGCTTCGATCCGCTCGTCCCTCTTAATTGTCGTCTCTTGCAGAGACACTCGGATCTCCGAATTAATCTTGGGTGGATCAATAATACAGCAATTCTTGGGCGGTGGATATTTTTTAATAAGTGCCACTCTGTCCTCCGTTGGCATGCCTTTCTTCAATATTTCCTCCCAGCGAACTCTGAGATCATTTGGTATCGCGGCATCCAAGACACGATCCTCTAGGAACCGTTTTCCCATGACCTCGAGGATTTTTGGATCCAGAACCACCTCTCCCTCGTGCGGCTCGGTATCGTCATGGGCCTGAGAAAGTATTGGAGGATTCGTATCTCTCGTTTCTTCGCTGACGTGTGTGTTCGTTTGCTGCTCAGATATGTGTGCCGCAGTATGAGCAGTGCGAGCATCTTGAACAACCACCGGCTGTTCATTTTGTTCCAATTCCTCCTCTCTGTTGGCCTCATCGTCCTCGTATTGCATCGGCGTTCGGCTCCGACGTCCCTCGTGGCTAAAACGACTATCGAGAGAGGATCGAGAATGTCTCGAGCTGTGTCGATGCCCTGACAGACAAAATGTAATAATCGCCGTTATTATCTCTATAGTCCAAATATCAGACATGCATTGAGTTAGAGCACATTGACGCTCAGATGTCTTAAAGCGAGATCTGTCTGTACGCTAAGGTTAGAGCCTTTTCGAGCGATAGGGCAAAGTTTTTGGCCTGAGTATAACTCCCTCGTATAGGTTAGAGCCTACACGGGTGGCTCTCGGCAGCTGTCGGTAATGTGACGACCATTTCGACCTCTCGAGCGACGGGGAAAAGTCTTTTGTTTGAGTATGACTCTCAATATAGGTTAGAGCCTACACGAGTGTCCCTTGGCAACTTCATAATGACCCTTGTCCGTGAATATTGCCGATAGGTCTGAGTAATAACTCTCGTGAGTAGGTTAGAGCCTAAACACGCGACCATTCATAGCGTTTTCTCCAGCTAATCTTCATCTCGGTGTGCTAGAACAAACATAACTTCAACAAATACTTACTGCGTTCTTTCTTTCGCTTTTTCTTCTTCTCTTTTCTGAGAAGCAACTCTTCCAGTCTCTTAATTCGCTTGTCAAGACTATTCTCCTTATCCTCGCTGTCTGTTGATACACTTCTCGTACGTTTTCTATTCATTTTTGTTTAAATCGTATGTGCAAGAGAAGAGAAAAAAAAAAATACGTGTCGTTTCACCTGCACAAGGAAAAAGAATGAGATCAGGAAGTGACGTGCTAGCGCAGCTACCAACGTCGCAGAGAAAAAGCCTCTATACGGGCTTTAAAATTTGTGGTGACACCTGTGGGAGGAGGGGGTACTACAGTTGATCTGAGGAAGAGGCGCGAAATACAATTATACGTATCCCAGTTGGGGTAATGGGTACGGCGCTGGTTCTGTATGTGCTACGTGGGTGGTTCAATCCCCAGTTCCGTTATTTTTTTTTTTTGCAATTATGCAATTATATTCACAATAAATAAAATATAAAAAATCTGCGAAAAAAGTTTTTATAAGAGAGAGAGAGACACATGTTAATACGAGCAGGTCGCGCGTTGGCCCCTGCTCGTACTGACATGATATTGGACTCGATAGCGCCATCTCTCTCGCATTCACGATCAGCTCGAGGAAGCGATCTCTCTCGCTCTGAGAGTAGGGGCTGATGAACCCCCCACTCTACAGTGGGGCATTTATCAGCTTTTCCCGCGTATACTCCTATCGCATGCACGTGCGAGTATGTGTTTAAAGTCCTCAGACTCTTGTTTTGCCGGTTTGGAATTGACGTTTTGTCCGATACGTCGGTAGAATTTTGTCAATAAAGAAATCATTGCATGGTTCACGATATTGATAAGTTACAAACGCACTTGATACTGTCTTAAGTCTTTCATTCTTTTCTCAATTGCACGCGCTGTGTCTTTATTTTATAATATTTTCCCATTACCTTGGTTTGCCTAAGCCATCGAGTAATTTTTTTCAGTCATTCAGGCTTTTTCCGTTGCATGATAAATTATTTATCTTATTGCAATGCCTTTGTCTAACGTGTGTGTTTACGGAGGTTGTGGGAGCATGCAAAGTAGAGATAATGTCACTTTTCATCGATTCCCAAAGGATGAAGCCACGTAAGTTTTTATTATTCATATGCAGCATTTTGTTAATTGTGTGCTTTTCTATGTACTCCTTTCCTTCCGGCCGAAATTTAAGAAAAAAATTCCCAATAATTTATACCCGGTGGCACAATGGGACACTGTAATGAATCATACCATATTTAGTGTGATTCCAGTGTTCGTCCATCAAATCCCTCTTTTCTCGAGCAACATTGTATTCATTTTTACCGATTCTAGGAAAATTCGTTGTGATAACCGCTTTTTATGATAACGAACCTATTAATTCATTTTAATGGCAAAATATAAAGATTCCTAAAATAAATATTCAGATTATTACTGATTATTATTAAGGCACGAACAAAATTTATATATTCTCGTTGTAAATTGCGTTGATTCTACCGAAATTAATTGCGTCCGCTCAATAAAATTTATTTCAATTAAATTCGTCCATTATAAGTTGGAGATAATGCAATTGCTCTGATAAATATTGTAAGGTCAAAAAAATGGCGTGCAACTTGATGAAAGTCTATTTAAACATAATAAATGCGTCCTGTCAAATTGTCAAATACTCACGCTTCTCGCACAATTCTCGGCTTAGGGTCATTTTTCAAATTGAATTATTTTTCAAATGAAGAGAACTTTTCCGGTAGCGACGTTAATCGCCTGAAAGACCTTTAAAAGTCATGACCTTGAAAATTTCTGCATCTGCAAAAATACATTTTGGCACGCTGTCCCGTCTTACATATTGCACTAAGAGAAAAGTATGTAAGGGATTTGTTCTTCCCTTTTCAATGATCTCATGCCGCATTGTTTCAACATTTTTTACAAACAAAAATTTCCAGCCAATGAAAATCTCGTTTTTGATACTTTGAAGAATAAAGTCCTTACACAGTTTATCCTCGGCGCATTGTATAGAACAGGACAGGGTGCCAAACTATAAAACTAATCAAAACACGATATTAATTAGCTGAAAAAAATATTTAAAAAATTTTGAAAAAAAAGTTTTAAAAATTTTGAACAAATTTTAAAAATTTTAGAAAAGAAAAGTTTGAAGAAGAATTAGGAAAAAAAATTTTGAAAAATGTTGAAAAAAGGTTTTAAAATGTGTAAAAGAATTTTGACAAATGTTGAAAAAAAGCTTAGAAATGTTAAAAAAAAAATTGACAAATGTTGAAAAAAGCTTAAAAAACTTTTAAAAGACTTTGAAAAAAAAAAATTAAAAAGTCATTACATACTGTACTCTCATTGTCAGTGTATGATATAAGACGAGACAACCTGCTAAACACGACACTAGCAAAAACTAACACTAGCAAAAACACGATTTTAATTGGCTGAATAAATTTTTTGAAAAAATGTGGCATTAGATAATGAAAAAACGAAGAAAAAGGTTTTCACAAAGTTTTCTGTCAATGCAATATATAAGACAGGACAGCGTGCCAAAGTTTATTTTTACAGATGCACAAACTTTCAAGATTATAATTTATTGGGCACATATTTTCGGAGGGTCATCACAATACTTAAGATGATCCTGGATTAGGGAATAGCTACGCAGATTTTTTTTTACATAATATTTTATCACGTATAAATGAGCTCTTTTTTCGGTGGAGGTTTCACAAAAGCATAATATATGTTTATGAGCATTTCGTGTTATGATATGCGGACTTATTACGAGATCGCATTGTGCATGCCACTTTATTGAGTAGGGTAACCTCACCAGTGAATGAACAGGTACCAGTAAATTAACACTTCCACACGAAGTATATCTACGTAATTTGAACACAGGTGTTCCTTCACTAGGGCTGAGACTCTCAAGCGTTCATTTACTAGTGCGTTTACCCTATTCTCATTCTTGCATTAACAATCCACTGAGCCTCGCGTTCTGATTTCCACAGAAAACGCTTTATTAATTTTTAACGCCGCAAGGAATGGTAACAATTTTCGGCTCAGTGGAATATTGGCTTTACTCTTGCATCCATTTACAGACTGCGCCAGTGGATAGAACGGTGTAGCAATAAGAAATTGGAAAATTTATCATCAACGCAGCTCGACAATCATCGAGTTTGCAGTAATCATTTTTCTCCGCATGATTTTCAAAGCTATGGCACACAAGGTAAGCGAAAAATAAAAAAAGCTTCGATCCCTATGAAAAGTCCTTCCAATGAAGATTATCAGGCTTCTCCAGTGATTGACAAGCTCAGCCCCCCGCTGATTGTTGCCCAAGTCATCACGAATCTTCAATCGCAGTTGAGTACCGATATTGCTCATTCCGCAGAACTCTCTAATATCAAGCCTGTGACTGCTGACGTTGATATTCCGTCACAGCAGGCTGGTATACCTGAATCACTTCCTCGTATTGATTCAACCAATTTTCATCCAGAAATCGTCATCGATTCTACCTGTTTGAAAATTGATAATCTCGGAAATCCAAAAATTCGCGCCTCGCTAATAAAGGGTTTCAAAACGGTCACAGGCACTACAATTAAACAAGCCCGCTTAATAAAATCACTTCGCGACAAAATAAAAAAGTATAAACGAAGAGTCCAGATACTTGAAAATGCAGCGAAACAAACATCGACCCACGTAACTGTTGCAAAATCTCTCCTATCATTGAACGAAAATCAGCAAGCCTTTTTCCAAATGCAGCTCGTCCATCGAAAGCAAGTAGCCTGGTCTGACGAAGAGCAACAATTTTCATTAGTCTTGTTTTACATAGCGCCCAAAGCATACATGTATCTTCGAGGGGAACTGCGTTTTGCATTGCCATGTATTTCGTCAATAAGGGCGTGGGTAAATAACCTCGACTTAGCTCCTGGCATAACTTGCGGGATATTTATTAGATTGCTGACAAAAGTACAGATGATGACAGACGACGAACGACAGTGTGTTCTTATGTGGGACGAAATGAGCATTAAACAGCTGCTCGAGTACAATTCTAAAGACGATCTTGTCGAGGGTTTCGAAGACCTTGGCGAACTTGGCCGGACTAATGGCACTGCTAATTCCGCGCTTGTATTCATGGTGAGAGGCTTAAAGTACTCGTGGAAGCAACCGCTATCTTATGTCGTCTCACATGGAAACGTGCACAACAAAAATTTACAAAAACTGATTTTGGGCGTGATAGACAAACTTCAGTCAATCGGGTTAGACGTAAAAGCAGCCGTGTGCGACCAGGGTTCTGCTAATCGGTCGGCGTTCACTGGACTTGGCGTGACTGCCGAGAAACCCTTTATTGAGCGAGATTCCCGAAAATTTTTCTTCATGTACGACTTTCCTCACCTCATCAAGAGCGTACGCAACAATTTGCTCATCAAAGATTTCTTGATCGATGGAGCCACGGTTTCGTGGGGATCTATTCGTGAATTGCGAGACGTCGAGGAAAAGAACGGGTGTAGATCTGCACCCAAGCTGACTGAACGCCATATTAATCCAAATGCGTTTCAACGAATGAACGTAAGTCTCGCGACACAAGTCTTCAGCGCATCTGTGTCTGCTGCGTTACGTACGGGATTGCTAACAGGCGAATTGAAACATCCCACTTGCTCGGCCACCTCAAACTTTTGCAAGAAATTCAACGACGTCTTTGATATCATGAACAGCCAAGGGCGCATAAATCCAAATCCCCTGAAACGTGCGATGTCATCTCAACAACCACAGGTGCAACAAACGTTAGAAGAAAGTTTACTGTGGATTGCAAAGTGGACCGACGTTCATGGCAAAAAACCTCCGTGTTTCGGAGGTATCGTGTTGTCGATCTCTGGGAAAACATGCAAGAGTCAGGATCACTGTATCTCATGACTTCGAGAGTCAATCAGGATCCTATTGAAAATCTGTTCGCGGTTCTAAGGAATCGCGGAGGTGACAACAAAAATCCGTCTGCAATGACTTTTCGTAGGAATCTGCAGTATGCTATGGTTGCGAACTTGATAAAACCCTCCGCGGGGACGAATTGTCAGGACGACCGGTCAACTGCGCTTCTCGGGATTTTGAAAAGTCCTGCGGCTGAAGATCCGATCACAGATAAAATCAAGGAAACAAGGGAAAAGATCGATGCATGGGTTGATCAAGAACCAACCGTTCGCTACGTGATTGATAACAGCGTTCTCGATGATGACGATGTACCAGATAACGCAAGTTTGGAAAGTACTGCTTCTCTCGAAAAATGCGCTATGAAGTATGTTGCTGGATATCACATCAACAAATGCGTTAAAAAGTTCAATTGTTCTAATTGTCAAGTCACTTTAACAAAAGATAATCAAGATTATGAGCAATCAAACGAGCTATTGATATTTTGGAAGGCCTATAACTGTAAAGAAAATCACGAGCTTGGGAATTTGAAGGCCCCCTCAGACGAATTCAACGATGTCGTAACGACTATGTATAATGTGTTTACTTCAAATTTTTCGTCTCAGTTGCACAGAACTTCTTTGAAGAAAAATCTCGAGACCTCTATTCACAACGCCTTGTCAACATCCCATGCCGACTTTTGGTTTCTTGATGGACCCTGCCAGGAACATAGAAATTATATTACCCAACTTTTTGTGCGCGTTAACATTTTCAATCAATTGAAGTGGATCTCCCGTGACCTTCGAGATCAGGCAGCCAAAAAGAGATACGCGAGTACAGCAGGGAATAAGCCGAACGCAAAGTTGATGAAATTAACTCATCAGTAGATTAATGACGCGCAATTGACACGTCTCAATTTCTTGTATTTCTTTACTGTTCGATTCAGGGGGGTGGTGAGGGGTATACATAATTTTTGCTTCAGCATCGGGTTAACTAATTCTTGATTGTGACTATGCGTTGGTAGATTTTAATTTCTATTTCCTTTCGATCGTAAAACATTCTTCTCGCTTAAATTCCTGGTTTCGGATTGGGAAAGATAAATGTCTTTAAATACCTCCCACTATTTAAAATTGTCTACACTTAGTGAGAGGGTTTAATTCGAAGCTGCGCAAAATGCACGAATTAGAGTACGAATTGAAAAACTTTGGAGGTGAAATCGATATCTCCGTTTCGAGTAACATTTTCTATTATCCCAGTTATAAAAACGTGGTTTTTAATAAGGACATTTTTCTTTAAAAGATGCGTTACCACCGTCATTATTTCATTGTTCAGCACTATACTCTCGTACACTCCATCACATATACATTCCCAACCTTCCTATTGTACCAATTCTCTGTCCTTCTCCATTCCCGGGGTCAATCTCACAATTTCGTTTGTTTTACCTTGTGAATTGTCAATGCAAGTGATAACGAATTTGCATTGAAAATTGTTTCAATACTTTTGTTTGTGCTAGGCCACGCTGACGCGCTTATCGCGCTTAACCATATGTCGTGATTTTGACACTGTCCCCACTCCCGATGGAAGAGACCCACCACCTTCACGTGGTTTTCATCGAGTAATCTTAGTTTACATCTTACATTAGCTGCCTTTTGGAATGAAAAGTTGAATCATGAGATTCAACTGAGGACTATAAACGGTTTAATAATAGGATTCGTATGGCTTTTGCTAATGAAGTATTCTCCAAAAACATGCTATAAATAAAACATACATTTATTATATCATCTCGTATCAAAAGTGGATATTTTGTTCTAGTTATTTAGTCATGCGCTTTTCTGATATGCCATATATATATATTTTGGAATTATACTTTATTTTTCGCATGGTTGCACACCGTTGCCTTGCATATTATTTCGCGTAACTGTTGTAAACTAAGATTAGCTAACAGTGGGCATTTCTGCTGTTTCTTGTATTACCTATACATTCCCGAATGAAAATTTGATTTAACCAAAATTTGAACACTTCGCGACACGATAAAAATCAGAAAAAGACTAGCCTCATTGCAAATAATGATAACATTAATCTTTAATAGTAATAAGACCAAAAAGTTATTAAAAAATTGTTTAAATAGAATTTATTCATCAAATTGACCGAAATCATTATTTTTTTCACTTACGAAAGATATTTCCTGATTTTTCCGAATACATTGATTTTTTTAGAATTTTCTCTCAATTTCGAAATATCAGTTTTTGCGTATTATAACAGACTGCATTTAAATCACTGCTTGTTCAGTGATCTTAAAAATTAAAATGTGCAATATGAAATTTCTCTATGGAATCATATGCGAAATTTGCAACGTTGCATCAATTTTTCGATTTTTGAATATAAAAATTTCAAAATTGAGAAAAACATCTAATGTATTCAGAAAAATCAGGGAATCCATTTGGTGAGTAAAAAAATATTTGTTTCCGGCAAATATATTGAAATAATTTTTTTAAACTAATTTGACTATAAAATTTTGGTATTATTATTTAAAGTTGAAGTCATCATCAATACCGTTACTTTCCTCAAGATTTTTATCTTATTTCAAAGTACTCAAAAGAACTGAAAATAACAACCTAAATTGTAATCCCTGCAAGCTCACCGTAATATTATTTTTCTATGTGAGCAATATCTGGCGGTCGTTGTTTAATGAAACAACAAAACATTTCACGCATTGTATTTTCTTCGTAGTTCCTAGTTTGTTCCTATAATGCTATAAAACTGAAATAAAAATTCCATATTTCACACAAAAATGTCTATATTCAATGTGAAAAGTGTAAGAAAATTAGTGCATATGTGAATTCGTTGGTTAAAAGAGGATCAGGTAAAAAAAAAAAAAATAACCCGTGTCTCGATCTCGTGCAGTCCGACTCATATCTTGTCGCTCTATCAACTACGCTAGTGTAACTGATGGAATATTCAATGAGCATTGTAATATTTATGTTGTGTACCCGCTTGGATTAGGTGTTCTTAGGTTTGGGTTTCAATAATTTGCTCCGGTTTACACGTAGATTGTTAATTCGAGTATAATACGCTATTTACACCGCGCATTACACTCGATTTTACTACATCGATGTTAGTAAAATTGGAATAAAGCTCGTCGTGTGGATGTAGTCATTGTTCATAAAAATAAGTCCGCCACCGCGCGTCGTCGAGCAGTGCAGAATGAGGGACGGTAGGGGAAGCCACAGAGAGGGAAGTCAGGGGAAGCAACGTGACCCCACCGTAGTCAGATGGCTGCGAGCATCGAAGCTAGAAGGCGGAGCATATGGATCGGTCGACACTAGAGCCTCCTGGCGTATGTTTGACTCACTAAAAAATTGGAACAAAGCGGGCTATAGGCTTTGTGCTTCTATAGACCTCAATCTTCGTTGCTAATATTAACTGATATTGCTGCGGAACGTGGAATATACGGAATGTACGGCATGAGAAGCGCATAGTGCGCATAATGGCGCCCAAATAAGGGAATGGACAAAAAAAATCTGAGCCAATTTTTGTAAAAAGTCCTCTATCTCAGCGATTTATTTATGTACTTGAGCGATGTATGTTCTTAAACGTTGACTTTCACTAACAGAATCGATGTGTCAAGTTCTGTTGAGACAACTTATGCTCTTTCTGAGATCACTGGCGAAATAGGAAATACGCCTTGTATCTATGACTACAATGAAACGCATACTGCAATCTTTTGCCCGGCCGGCAGTAGGGAGTAAAAAAATTATTTGAACCAAAAACGTGTCTAAAAATTGCAAAAATGACTTTTTCCACATCAAAGCTTATAACTTTTTTGGTTTTCAATCGATTTTAAAATTTCAAACTGGGTTCCGAAAAGGACATATTAGACTGTCAGAAAAAAATGGTGGCCTTGGATCTTTTCAAAATAAACTACAATTATTTAAGTATTTGAATGTCGACAAATATCAACCGTTGCAGAAACGGACGAAATAAATGAAAAACTAATGTAAATTGCTGTTTAACACTTGTATATGTTTTATTTTCATACCAAAAATCATTCAAATACATCAATAGAAAAAAAATGAGAAAAGTTTGTTTAGTTTCTGCGGTTGCAGAGCTCACAATATAGGAGTCTGTGGTCCTCGCAATCGGTCTTCTGCAAACGGTACAAGCCAACATTAGGTACTTATTCTACTGGTTTAACCTATAAAATTCGAAAACCTCACTATAAATAATTTACACGACTCTGAACATTTAAATTACGTAAATGTAAGCGAAATCTACTATTTCTAACAAACGAAGTATAGTCTACCTACTTGTAAAAAATACTCACTTGACCATTAGTAGTATACGATGTGCTATGGCGACCCCCACTCCTATGCCTGCTCTTCGGGCCTGGTTGGGCCGTGCTCAGTGTGGGTGGGAGTAGGGGTAGGCGCCCCCGCTCCTATCCGCGCTCTTCGTGATTGGTCGATCCGTGGCGAGTGTGAGTATGGGTGGAGGTAAGTAGTCGCGCTCCGATCCCCACTCTTCACGCATGGTCGGTCCGTGGCGAGTGGCGGGTAGGAGTGGGGCGTAGGTGGTGAGGTGTCGTCACAGCGCACCGTGCGTTATTATTATTATGGAAATAATGTTATTATTATTATTATTATAAGTACTTTTAAATTTTAGAAAATTAAAATGATATTAATTAATTTTACCTGTTGCTGCTGCTGCTAGTCCCTCCAGCCGACGCCCGCACCAAGAATGTTTTTCACTTCGAATTTCACGACGCTCGCACCGAAAATGTTTTTTTCCTTATGATATACATAGTTTTCCATATAAAATAACACATTCACACGTACGCAAATATTATTGAAGTAAAACTTCTTTAGCCGCGGTAGAGTGAATCCATGGGAAGAAGCACCGCACAAAGAGGAGAAGCCGAGAATAGAAATACCGCGGAGAGCGAAAGGAGCACCGCACAAAGAGGAGACGCGAACATTGAATTTCACGGCTGAATGAAAATGTCTAAGCACTGTTTCGTAGCCGTTGTCGAAGCAGCAAAGCGTATCCCTCCATAACGAGCTCGTTACCGATATCGTTTCCGCGAATAGGAAGAATATTATACGTCGAAAGAGGCCCCCTAGGAAACTTCCAATACCGTGATCTCGTTAATTCGGTGAGTCAACATACACATGGCTGATACCCCAATAATCTGTTCGAACATCACCACCACCTCCCGTTTGCATATCAAAGTATTCGTCATAGTAATCTATTTTAGAGCTGTTCAAGTCAATCTGTGCGTTTGAACTGTAACGTCACCGTCAGCGTACCGTACTCGGATGGTATCGGCTCGCCAAAATCATCTCTAAAATCAATGGTTATTGTTTGAAAACTAGTGTGTAATAGAGGAACATAGCGTGGTGGTGAGAAGCTTCTTATTTTCACAGACCCGCAATTACGGTTATCAGCGGCAGCGGCTGGTACGACGCGTAGCAAAGGTGTGTGCACATCTCCAGTGATGTCCCTACATCACAGATGTCAGTATAAACGTACATCATATCGGGAGTCCCATTGGCTAGATTGGCAGGGATCTGAGCAGCGTATTCTCTTTGAAATACTACCCCTTCCTTAGCCTGAATAAATTATAAAACCTTGTTCAGCACGTCAGATAAGTAGAAGAAGTGCTCCAGGTTCTTACATGATTCACAGATACGCATCACCGTCACATAGCCGTTGTGAGCGTACCTAAATTAATGAAGTCCGATATTAATGAAGTCCCGCTTACCCTCGGAAGGTACATGCAAAATTGTCATGGGTATGTGTATTTCTGCTAAAGAAACGGCCCAACTACCATGGAGAGACACACATTGCGGTAAATGAGTGGTATACCGTGTTGTCACATTATCGGGATAACAACTGACACTACTGTTGCTGGGTAAAACAATGTGAAACTCGTCCTTCATTTTACCGGCCGTTTCTTAGTCTTCTCCGCTTGCACTTTCGATAACTCAGCTTCATAAAATATACCATCAATATCCTCACCGTGGAGATCACGCAGGATGTATATCACGGGGCAAATACTGCGTGATACACGGTGAATGTTGTCAATCACCGTCAATCACTGAACGTGGTCAATCGTCTAGTTGTATTTTAACTTCTTTTGTACAGTGGGGTCTCCGGAATAGTGCTACCCCTAAGAATGCGCCACGCACACTGGCAAATACAATGAGTAGCGCTTGAATTTGTTTTGCGCGCGTCAGACTTTCTTCGTATCGTGTTGGTTTGTTGAAACGCGCTTAATATGGAGATGCATTTATCGTAACGCGTTGGTCCTTTAGACGCCATTACACGCGCTGAACTGGCAATTTGCCAGCACTGCATCTGCTTTTTAACTTTTTCCGTGGTACGTACACAAAATGATGAGGATCGTCGGGAAAAATACAGGTGCGAAATCTACAGTTATCAAGTGTTCATTGTTTTAAATCGAGCAACAAATAACCATGAGGCTTGGACGTTGCATCGTGATAGACCTCTTGTAAAAAGCGTGGGTTTTCCGGATATACCTGGCGTCCGAGATGCTGTATTTGAGCACGATCACGAGGATTTTTGAAAACTACGATATAGCTGGTATTCAGCGAAATATCTTGTTGTCCATGTCCTTGATGGAATAAGTTTTGGGTAATTAAAACAAAGCTGAGGTTTTTATGGTGGCTACCTTTGGTGAAAAGATCTATAACGCTATTGTTTGATGTCACACGCATCAAATCGTCGATTATTACGAGTTTTGCACGGGGGTCGTTTGCATAATCGGCACTCTACGGTAAGCCTTCATGAAACTCGATTGACGTACCATACTCCGTGTATGCGGGCTGCCACTCGGAATAATATAAAATAATTCTCTCGAATGGCTCACCGTTCATACCCGAAATAAACTTCAAAAACTTTTTTACAAAGTACGTTTTACCGCAACCGGTGGGGCCGCAGATCATCGAAGTCCAGGGATGTTTCCACCGCGTGTCCATCTGTATGAATGAGTACATTTTTTATACAACAGGGCAAGATGAAGGGTTCGAACAGCCGGAAAACGTATAAAACCTTTTATTGTACAATAACAGCATAAATATTTTACACTATTTACATTTAGATCAAATAATTTATTCTAACGTTCACGAAACATCGTTGCTTCTCGCTCGCGCTCACACGAAGCATCATTGCTTGTTGCTCGCGCTCACACCAAGCATTGTTGCTTCTCTCTCGCGCTCACCTGATCGGACTTTTGGACGTTCTCATATATGTCTTCTTCGTGAGTTTCTTTTCGATTCTTTTGTGAGTGCTTTTTTGACGTTTTCGCGCGAGTTTTTGTTCGTCATTTTCGAGGTTTTTCGCGAGTGTGTTCGTCGCGGTGTTTTTCGAGTTTCGCGTCTTTCGTGACTGCATGTCGCTCACCGTGGTTCTCATTCTCGAGAATTGTGCTCAGCCCATAGAGGTCTTTCGCGAGTGCATTTCTGGCAGGAATTGTTTTCGAGGTTTTTCGCGTGAGTGTTCGTCGCGGTGTTTTTCGAGTTTAGTGTCTTTCGTGACTATCTCTCACTCACCGTGCATCTCGCTCTCGAGGATTCTGTGCTTATCCTCTCAGTTTCGCGAGTGTCATTGACAGCTCGCATCTCATTGAACTCTCGCGAGTTTTGGAGTCCGCTCGTCGGACTGCGCACCGACCGTGCGTCTTCTTCGTTCACACTCTCTCTCATTTTGCACTCGACTCTCCTGTCATGGCTGACGGAGACAAGGAGCTGGGCAGGAAGTCACCAACCGAGCAAGGTGTCCACCTGTCCGTGCCATCTAAAGAGGCGACGAGAACGAGTGCTCGTATCGCCTCGCCCGTGAGATTGTCGGTGGAGCTCGAGCTCAAAATGCAAACGCAAATGGGCCGTTTTGCGATGCACACCACAACGTTCTTACCTGAGGATCTCACCGGGGTTACGCAAATCGCTCAGGCAGATGAGGTTCACCGAGTGTTCCTCAAGGAGCACGCGTATCTCGAGAGCATGTGGCCTGCAGCACTCATAGACCACGAGTATTTCGCGGACCGCATCCACCTCAAGACTGGCCGTGCGAACGCCGCGTTTCGCCAGGCAGCGCTCACAATCAAGGCTGCGCTCATCCCTCCACCTGTCGTTCCGAAGGCAAATCTCGAGGACGACCTGCATGCGTCTTCCACGTGCCTGTCCAACATTAAAATGCCGCGTTTTAAGGGCGAATATGCAGGGTGGCCCGCGTTCGCGGAAATGTTTCAAACGCTAATTATCCCAAACGGATAGTTCAAGGACGTCGAGCCCATCCATTCTTTAAGGGGTTGCCTCGAGGGTGAGTCGCTTCAGTTCATCAGCAGTCTCCCGCTCACTGGTGCCTCGCTCGGCCCATCTTGGGAGATTGTCACATCGAGGTACGAGAGCAAACGCATTTGAATCCAGGCGCATTTGGATGCGATGTGCGTCGTCGCACCACTTACCACCAAGAGTGCGACGAGGCTGAACACGCTCATTTGGCAATTCTCAAACACACATATTGATATATTATATAGTTAAACATATGCTTTTATTCCAAGGCAATTAACAAAGAAAATGAGATTATATAATCAAAATGGTAAACGCAATGCAAAAGTCGCTAATATTACGGGTACATATTCCAAATTTATGAGCACATATAATAAATGACAATGATCAACCAACACGCATAAAATAAATAAATCACAGAGCTCAGGCTTTGATCGTCAATCAATTAAAACAAATAATCACGAGAGCACTCTGCGGTCCATACACAAACACACAAAACAAAATAAGAGTTCGGCAATCATCTCTATATCTCTTCTTTAAGAAATAACCCAAACAATATGACTTGCCTTAGATCATTTGGGTGGCCAATTATAACGAGTAATAAAATGGCGCACACAAAAGTCGAGAAAATATCCTCCGTGCAGTTGATCAGCGTACAGAGATGAACCATTAATTATGGTATCTTTGCACGTAAAATGAAGTTCGCTTGTTCCATTCAAGCGATAGAGGTAGGGAGATAATTGATCAGCAAGACGCGTCCGTCTCACACTACTGCCAAAAGAGATCTCTCTTGAATTTTACTTCTCGTCTCTTTCCCCATCACACCCCGAAATCTCCCACCTCTCAACCGATACAGGCACAAACATATTCGTACAGGTACACCCATACATATCCTTACATACTGCTCGAATTCTCTACAAATTAATGCAATAATTGAATTGAACAACGGCAATGGAGTTTGAAAAAGCACTTGACGATATAAAAAAACGGGAACTTCAAAAAGTGGAAAAAAAAAAAAAAATCTCCCGACTGTAAAGTCGAGAAATTGATGCAAAACTTGAACTGAATAACGGAAATTGAGTTCAAAAAGGACTTGACAAAATAAAAAATTAATTTCATCAATAAAAAATGATTAAATAACCATCTACAATATTGACTATCTATAATGTACCTGCTGTCAAATATCTTTTGTGAGAGGATCGCATCCTCCCAATTTCGATCCCAATTGAATAATTAATCGACCGTTCTCACTACAGTCGAGAGGCGTCTCCCGAAACCTCGAACACCTTTATTTATGAGTGTTATTATTGACCAGTGTAACAGAAACTTGAACATTACAAAGTATAATGGGAACTGTTAGTTCCCGCAATTTTCACTTACATTAATACCTGAAATTCACAGTCCTGCATTAATGCCTGATGACTGGGTGATCCGCACTGTTTGAGGGGAGAAAATCCTTCGTCCGCCCGAAAATGAGTCATTTTTTATGAATTTTTTTAAAGGTGATAAAATAATCGCATCATTTTAAAATTTTGACATTATTTTGTTACAATTTTTAAGTGTTGAAAATCTTTTTTTTTTTTTTTACAAAACAAAATAGCGGTGTTATAGGGTATTCCTTTAGGCGTCTTTTGACATCGAAACGTGCTGCATTTGTCATATTTTTTCTATTCATCTGAAACAGAAAACAAAAATATTTTTCGATTACTGACATGTGTAGAGGAAGGACAAACATATAAAATTAAAAAAGTATAAAATTAAAAATTATGTGGGCTTTTTAATCAAACGTTCAAATTTTCGACTATTTTCTCGACAATTTTCACCCCAAAAAAGTAATTTATTTACGCGATATCCTTAAACCTTTAGTTACATCCTTCCGATAATGTTATAGACAAAAATCTCCCAACATTTCAGCCAGATCGATCAATAAATTTTTGAGCTACAGCACGAGCAGTTTTTGAAAATGCAGTTTCGAGATAATCACGTTTAAAGTTTCAATACGATAACACTATTAGTTTTAGTGACTTACCGATCAATCAACGATTCCAGGCGCATATAATAAATCTTCAACTTCCTCGAAAAGCTGGTTATCTTCCATCTGCTGCTGTTTTCGGGCTGTATGAGCTGCTTTTGTCTCAGAAAGACTCATCCGGTTTAGCCTCGCTTCCCGCGCCTCATCGGTGTTTTCGGCGAAAACTTTGGAGAAGGTGCCAACAATTATATCCAACGCGTTCATAATTCTCAGAATGGAGGTGTAGCCTTTATTAAATACCCCAACAGCAATGTAGGTTGAGATTTCAATGATTTTTAGTCAAGAATACAGGTGCTTTAGATGTAATCGCCAAACTGTCGCGATAAAACTTTTGTTAGCATTTTGGGTATGGCCACCCAAGCATCTTTCAGGTAAATCGTCCCTGGATAAATCTTCATAAATTGGTAGAAGATGCTGTTTCATCTCTTCGTCAAGTAATGGAGCAAGATTTTCAAGTTTTAGATCTTTTTTAAAGCAATAGCTTTTTGCCACTTGCTTTCGGCTCCAGTCGGGCAGCTTCGATGATTCGGTTCTTTTTTTGTTGAAAAAATATGAAAATAAGTAGCCATAATTTCTGTTTTCATATTTTCAACACTATTTACGTTTCTTTGAATACTCAAACCATAATATTTTGTGAGTTTTTTCACAATTTTATCCGTTAACTTGCCTTTGCACTTTGCCGGAGTAGTAGCCGATGAGCGTTATAACACCATACACTGATTTGAACCCACGCTTTTTCCATGCACCGTCACCAGAGACTTTAAGATTTTTTTCTGCTCTTCCATGCTCAACATTTTTTTCGATCGCTTCTTTAACAGCTTTTTGTGATAAAAAATCGAATGATGACTTAGCAGCTCGATGATTTTAGTGTAACTGCCTTGACTCAATCCAGTACACATGTCCATAAGATTTCAAAATATATTTATTCCTTCTCTTGCGGCTGTTCCACCCCAAGCGCTCCAGGTACCTGACTCGCTACTTCACGATATGCGGTATCGACTATGTGCGATAGCTCCGTAAATATTGAATATTTCGATTTTTCCTTTTTCCAGTATACTCTCAATATATTATACTTTCGAAATATGTGGAAACAAAATCGATTTTTTGAAAATTGTAATGGGTTTTCTCCTCTTATCAATGATTTCCTACACTTTTTATCTTGATCAATGAATTGCCTTGAAATTTTCTCTAGCTGTAAGATTTAATAATTGTATAACGGCAAAGTATATGCTTGTGAGAAGACGGGTGGCGCCTCCCGACTGTATTGGGAACGGTCGATTAATTATGTATTACAGTCATGTGACAACAAAATTATTCAACTTCAAATGGGATGAAAATCGGGAGAATGCGATCCTCTCACAAAAGATATTTGATAGCAGGTACATTATAGACTGTCAATATTGTAGATGATTATTTCATCCTTTTTCACTTATGAAATTAATTTTTTTATTTTTTCGTTTTGTCAAGTCCTTTTTTGAACTCAATTCCCGTTATTCAGTTCAATTTTTGCATTAATTTTTTGGTAATTGAACGCTTTGCGGTCGGGAGTTTTTTAAAAAATGGATAATTTTTTTTTTTTCAGAATTTGATGTTCTTTTAGATTCAGGAAAAAGAAATATACCATTCCATAAAAAAAAACAAAGTTGACCTTTACATGACCTTGGCGGCTGTACTCACGAGAAACCCGATACCGCCATGTTCTTTCCCCTTCTGAACCCTAAAAATTTCGGATAAAACATTTTTTTGTATCTAGCTTAAGTTTGAAGATTTCAGCCTGGGGCGATTAAAATGGGCCACCCATGGGGATTTTTCTGATCTGGCGGGGTGTTTCCACCGAAATTCTGGTTTGGTATCGATAATTGTGCTTTTTAGGGTTGTATTTAACTGATGCCCATCGTTAAGGGAGTTTCAACGACGCCAATATCAATTCTGGGGGTCGTTTTGCGTGGTCGCATAGCCTTAATTTACATGTGATCGTGTCATACCTTTGCACCAAGTCAATTCGCATCCAATCGTAATGAAACTAGTTTTATTCGGAAGATAATTAAATTACATCGAAAGTACTTTTTTAGTTTTTTGAAATTGGTTCAAGTTCCGCTTGAATCGCCCAAAAATACTTTGTCCCACTTCAATTGCTCATAACTGTATTATATAACCCACGGTTCCATGCAGACACTGCAAGGTACTTCGTACCCAGCAAACTGTTCAAAGTACCTACCGGTTTCATATACACTGAAATACCTACCGCTCACTGTTCAACGCATCTCAAGATTCCGTGGCGTCCTTGATTCCACGAGGACCTCGAAAGGTGTCCAACGCCCGATGCCTACATCACAATTGCAAGTATAAGGTTTGAGATGCTCAGTACTGCCCCACTGCTGCCCGCTGCGCGCACCCCGTAGCCCTATGCGCATACTACGCTCATGGTACAGATGCCCCGGTTTTTCAGTGGGCTATTTTCTGTCTTTTTTTTCCCGCGGTTGTAACAGATTACAGATTTAATCTGTTACAGATTTATGTGAAAATATATGTAGACCATGGAAATAGCACCGCTTTAGTCTGATGGTCCTTGATATTGATGAGCCTTTTTTTCTGAGACCGTCAAGTACTTGCTTTCGCGAAGGTCATATTCATCCATGTTTGAGTTCGTGTTTATTTGGGGATCGCCTTTTTTAATATCCATTCCACGGCAGCGTTTTTCTTCCGAACATTTTATACATCAGCATTGGTTTCTAAGAACCTTTTTCCCTGACGTTTCATAACAGTAGCTTCTTTCCCCCAGAAATTTTCCCAGTGACTTTGCTTTCCAAGCGTTTTTTCCATCCTCTTTTTTCCTACATCCGTTATAGATGGATCCATGTTGAACAAAATTATGTCACTTTGTATTTTTCAGACATGGAAAGGATGGCAGAGCTTGCGTCCGCAAGGCACTCTGTCAAGCAGGGAAACGTGACAGCAACCAAGTCGGAAAAGGGACATTCATACAAGAAATTCTGCATTCCATATTCACGTGAGTGCTTTACGCCCTTAAAAAAGTTTAAATTTCCGGTAGAGATTTTTGTTGGAATAAAAAAAAAACAATGTGTGGCGAGGATCTGCGGCAGAAGTGAAACTTCTTATTGAAAGAGTTAATAGATAAACCACACATCAGATATAATCTTACAATCAGCGATATATTTGGCCAAGTGTTTTTAATAAAGCTATAAAACTGTGAAACGCTCGGTATGGGACTGGTATAGCGAAAACCGTTAGTTTGGCAACCCAGCCCCTCTGCGTTTAAGCACCTGAAGCAGGTTAAAAAAAAGTGTGTGTGTATATGCACACGTCTGAAATGAATGCATCTATGTGACCAGTTAAAGTCGCTCGTTATGTTTATTGAACGAAAGAATAGTGTGAGCGAAAGAGGAGAGATTGACATGCACGAAGACATTAAATGACACTTTTATTTGCATAAATAACAAAATTATTTTTATTCGCAATTACAACATTAGCCGAACGTTAGACTGCAGCTATCCACGTCGCGTTCGACTCCAATTCTCGCTCTCACTCTCCCTTCCTCATACTCGCGCACGCTCCCTCCCTCTTTCTCGGTCTTTCATCTCACATACTGCCGTAAACACAGATATAAGTAGTATGTGGACCACTCTGGCCACCCCTACTCCTATCCCCACTCTTATCCCCTCCACTTTCCCCCACGTCGGAGCCTCTTTTCCGAGCGTGGTGGGGCTCTGATGAGGAGAGGTGGTGGGGGGAGCGTTCTGTGGGCTAGTCAGAGTGGCCCGATTATTATTATTATTCATATAATAATAATATAAAATATAATAATAATGAAATAAGGCTTTTTAACTGACGTGACTGATTGCTGGGGGTCCTTGTACCGCTCTGGTGGGGTCCTACTGACGATGTTTTGAGGGGCATGCACGTCCACACACACACACGCGCGCGCGCACACACACACACACACACACACACACACACACACACACACACACACACACGTACGCACCAAAAACAGCCCGTTGGTACGTCCGTACTATATCGCGGATACATTTTTTCGATCTGGTGTGTTCGCGTGCTGAATAGTGACTGAAGACTACGTACTGTATGCACACAGCAGCGAGGATGCTACGACTATATTAAATGTGTGATCTTCAAAAAATGCATGGCCAGCTGCACGTGCTCCGAGTAAACGACCCCTTTGTCGTTTACTCGGAGCACGTGTGGAGCACATCACGTTTATGTATTTAATTTTGGATAAATATTTTTCGTTTTTTTTTTAAAGCATATTTTTATAAATCGAAATTTTTCTCTTGAACGAAAAATATTTTTCGAAAAAAAAAGAGCCGAGAGGAGAGTTTGAGGCTCAACAGAGAAGTACGGTAGAGAGTACTAGCATAGTTATCGAGCTCTCCTCTTTGTGCGCGTATTCGCTAACTCTCTCTCTCTCTCTCTCTCTTTCTTTATCTATATCTTTTTGGACGCTCGAGTCTTTCTATCGTAGCAATAGCGGTCACTTTTTTATGTATTTAATATTGAATAAATATTTTTTCGTTATTCAAAGTATATTTTTAAAAAATGCATATTAAATATTTAAAACGCACATCAAGGCTATGTGCTCTTCAACTCGTTGCGCTTTTGAAGAAGGCGCAGTTTACAAAATTTGATCAGAGTCTCGCAATATGATGTTACATGGAAACAATAAGAGCGTTTGGAATGATTATATGCATATGCGCTGAGATATTGATATCTTGATACATCATCATGCATGTTTTTGCACAGCGATGAGGTCTCGCTTTTTGATATCGCTGCAGTTTAAGTGAAATCAGTAAACTCGCTCAGAAGCATCGTATTCGATATTTATATGGAAAGAACAAGGTACAATATTATTCAGTCTCAATTCAGAGGGGAGTTATCACGCATCGCAATCAATCATGACAGATCGAGCCCTTCGTGAATGTATTTTAAATCTTTTGTGTTTAGCTATATTACATAGCTCCCAGCTCCGTCGCCGGTGTAATGATCGATGGTGCAACTAGTTAAATCGATTATCGGGAAATAGACTCATAAGCCGCCTACAATATATTATATGGTGGGCGCCCTTGCTAACCATAGCGACAGCCTATATCAGATTTTTGCTAAACGGTCAACAAGTGTTGGTGTGTGTGTTTGAAGAGTTGCAGCGTCGAGGACTGGAAAAGGTGCCGTGTGTCCGTGGCATTGTCGATGAAATCAGAAGTAAGTTCTGTTCTATCATAAAAAATAATGGTGTTTGAATTTTAATACTTAAACTGTATTGAAAAAAATATTTTGGCGGATCTATATTATGTTAACACGGGCAAGCCTTATTTATCGAGCTCTACTCTTTGTGTCATGCTTCGTATGGTTACGCGCTCTCTCTCTCTCTTTCTCTATTTTTTTTCATTAGAAAACATATTTTTACAAAATTTCAATAGGGTATATTGAAAAAGTATTATTCATCAGCCACCTCTTTCTCTGTATCTCTCGTTAAATCAATATAGAGATCTCTCTCTTTTTCTCTCTTTACATTATTATCGGAAAAATAATCTGAATGAGCTGAAAATTATCGGAAAATGAGCTGAAAGCACTACTTTTGTTTTAATGTTTGCATGCTCATAGTATATCGACAGCTCTTGGATGCATCGTCGGATGAAGAAGCGGCTCTTATAGAGAGGGCTTGTGCTGCAGAATTAGCAGAAGCGTCATTTCAGCGGAGGAGCGTAACGAGCCAACGCCCATCATGCGATGAGGAGAATGACGGACAGCCAATGAGCACCATTTCAAGTATCGAACATCCTTCGGAAATATTCACTGGCACGTCAATTTTCGAACGTAAGTTAAAATTAAGTCGCCGAACAATTTTGGTGTGGTGCCGATTTTAAATGATAAATTTATTCAGAGCGTCTAGGTCGGGAGATTGCACAAGAAGATGCTATACAGGGCCCATCGGGTCTGTGCAATTCCGGACGGCAAGCAATCTCAGCATCTGTCGCTGATGATATCTCGTCAACGTGAGAGGATTGCGACGCTGATGTTTTTGATCATCGTCAAAATCAGTTGTGGGAATATTCTATCGAAAACGAGAGAGACGAGGAAATAGCTTTTCAAAGAGCTGATGATTGGCCTCTCGCTGTAGAGGATGAGCAGGAAGACGACATAAACGAGCCATTCCAAAGAGCGGATCACTGGTTTCAAATGCTCGTAACTGATAACGACTCAGGTAAACAATTTTTCTTACGTATGAACAAGTTAGTGAGTAAGAAGGTCCTTCTGTAACACGGTATTCACCGGCATCTTTGTTTGCTTGGTGATATCGGTTTGTTTAAGCAGTACTATGGCTCGTGAGAGGTACAAATATAGATAAAAATTCAATAATTTTCGTATTAAACTGTTCTAGAATCTAATACGAGACTCTTTTTCCAGAGGTGCACAGGGGAACCGGCAGACAACGAGGTGTATCAAGGAGTGAACCGCTCGAAGAAATACAGCCGCCGGGAAAACATTTTGAAATCATCGGCGATTATACACGATATTTTGAGCAGTTTAAAATACGGGGCGTGAAACATCATTACGAATTCGCAAACCTGTCTCCGGAGTTAGTGTGGTAGACTGGTTCAACGGGGCATTTCGCGATCTCTTAACGCACATCACAAGCTCCTGCGAGGGAGGCGATTATGTCGGTATCTCGTTTACAACGAATAGCCTGCCGCACGGTACCGTGTGGTTATCTTTCCGGCCGGCCAGGGATTAGATATTTGAAGATATCTGGCAATTGATAAGCAGCGTGGCGCAGAGTGCATCATCTTTAAACATCGATGACTCGGGCACGATAAAAATGTGCGCTGTCAAGGGGGTCGAAGGGGGCGGTCGGAAAGGTCTCACACATGAGGGTGTTGCAAAGCAATCTATTCTCTCGATCCGGAATACCGACAATCTATGTTTACCGCGTTCACTGGTAGCAGCCCTAGCATACGTAGAACGAGGAGAAGTACGGTCGGGTAGTCTATATGATAAATGGAAACGTATTAGGCGAATTAATGGGGTTGCACAAAAAGAGGCGGCACTCGAGCTTACGAGAGAGGCAGATGTTCGCGTACCTGGAAAAGGCTGCGGTGTATATGAGATTGCGCGCTATCAGGATTATTTGGTGCGAGACGGTTTTGCAATTGTCGTTTACGAATTTTTAACTTTGGGTCGCGGGGAGAAGCCTCTATTTGACGGGAGACAGCGTGTTCTGGACAGCGTAGGCTCAATTCAGCACACCCTGTACATTTTGTATTACGAACGCTCACATCATTTCAAGCCTATTCTAAACCTCAGAGCAGCCGTCGGTAGTAGAGATTTCTGTTCCTCGTGTAATACAGCATATCGCCGATTCGGTCATAGATGTTCAAAACAAAATGTCCTCGGTGCTGGGGCTACATACCTGTGATACACGCTCGCGCGATATAATCAGATGCGAAGTATGCAACCACGATTTTTTCGGAGAGGCCTGTTTAGAGAGACATAAGGCGCCGCTGGTGACCATGAGACGCGGAAAGGCTAGCGTTTGTGAGTCTCTCAAACGCTGCCGTAACTGCTTTCGAACAATAAGACCTTTGGAAAGAAAAAGGGAAGCATATATGTGGGGTAGGTTTCTGCAAAACGTGCAAATCCCATCAGCCAAGTAATCATCGGTGTTTCATGAAACCGATTCGCGACGATTCAGAATTGAAAGAAATACTGTTTGTTTTTAACGATTTCGAAACACAGCAGTGCACACCTGTGAAGGGTGATGCAACTACGACGCTCGACGCTGAAGTTCGACGCTCAATTCATCCTACGTTATTTCATCGAAGAGAAAAAAACTCAACTCCCCACCTTAATTATGAACGGGACAAAAATTATTACGATGCGCATCGGAAAGGTCGTATTTATCGACAGCCTGAATAACTTCCATATGCCTCTGAGCGGTTTACCGAAAGCCTTTGGGCTGACCGGTGCTATTGTTAAAGGCGCTTTTCCACACTTGTTTAATAGGCCGGAAAATCAAAATTACGTAGGCAAATTTCCGCCTGTCGAGTATTATTCTCCTGACACGATGCTTGCCGATGAGCGCCGGAAAGTTCTCGATTGGTATGGCGAAACGAAAGACAGCGATTACGTGTTTATTTTTGCGGAAGAGCTTGTCAATTATTGTAAGACAGATGTCACGATATTGCGTCGCGCATGTATGGCTTTTCGCAATATGTTAACAGTGATCGCATCTGTCCATTTGATGAAAGCACAACAATAGCCTGCTTCAGAGTTTTTCGAAAAAATGTATTGAAAGACAATACAATCGCTATTATGCCTACGGGGGGATACAGATTGGCGCTTAATCAATCGAAAAAAGCAATTCCATGGCTATCGTGGAGGGAGCACACGCTAGGTGTTCGTATTATTCACCCAGGCCGATCACGCGAATTCAGAATACCTCAAAATCTCTTGGTAGACGGGTACTGAGAGACTCCTAATGGTGCGCATGTATTACAGTTTCACGTTTGCTATTGGCACGGTTGCTCACGCTGCTATCCCGCAAACAGAGACTGTCGACAAAGCGATGGAATATCCATGCACGAACGTTTCGAGAGAACTACTGTTGTAGCTGATAGAATTCAAACGGGAGGGTATTTGCTCACGGAAATTTGGGAGCGCGAATACGACCGCTTGTTAAATTCGACAGCCAAAATGAGGATTTTCCTGCAGGATAATCCTTTAGTTACAGCAGAGCCTCTCAATCCTCGCGATGCTTTTTTCGGTGGACGGACAAAAAATATGGTCACGCTCTACGACGTTGACGCTACGGAAAAAGTACGATATATACATGTTTGCTCTCTGTACCCGTATATCTGTATGTTCGGTAAATACCCCGTGGGCCATCCGAAAGTATACGTGGGTAAAGAGTGCACGGAATTGACAGGTCCTGATAACACCGATCTCACTCTCGTTGAGGGTCTCGTAATATGTACCGTATTACCGCCTCGTAATCTTTATCATCCTGTATTACCAGTACGAATGTATAATCGATTATTATTTGCTCTATGTCGCAGCTGTTGTAAAATTATGAATCAGGGTGAATGTACACACGAAGAGCCTGTAGAGCGCGTGTTCGATGGTACATGGATTGTCGACGAGTTGCGACAAGCCGTGTCGTGCGGTCGAGAGTAATGGACGTGACTAAAATTTGGCAGTATGAAACGACTCAGTTCAATCGCGATACACAGAAAGGGGGTCATTTCGTTGAATACATAAATACGTTATTAAAAATCAAACAAGAAGCCAGCGGGTGGTCCGACAATTGCTCCGAAGATAACGTCGCACAAGACCGCTATAGGCGATTTCGAACGATCAGAAGGAATTAAGTTAAGCCGCGAATCCATAGCTAAAAATCCAGGGCTACGATCTGTAGCAAAGTTGTGCCTCAATTCATTTTGGGGAAAATTTGGACGGCGAGAAAATTTACCGCAGACAGAAATAGTTTCGACGCGTAAAAAGCTCACGGAGCTGTTGACTAACCCGGAGTACGAGATCACGGGCATTTTACCCGTAAATAACGAAATATTGTATGTAAGCTACACGAAAATCAGCGATGCTATTATACCATCTAGCATAGCGAACGCCGTAGTAGCAGCATACACCACAGCTCAGGCTCGCCTGAAACTTTGTAGCTACTTAGAGCGGCTGGATCGTCGTGCTTTGTACTGTGATACCGACTCAGTAATTTACGTATCGAATGAAGAAAAAGACGAGTACGAGCCTCCAACAGGCCAGCTTTTAGGGGATCTCACAGATGAGCACTTACGGGGATGGTAGTTATATTAGAAGTTTCATTTCAGGCGGTCCTAAATGTTATTCTTTTATCGTGTGCACCCCCAATGGCGAGGAAAACGAAGTATGTAAAGTAAAAGGGATGACGCTTAATTTTGCGAACAAGGGGTCAATTAATTACAACTCGGTGCGCTCTTTCATAACCGGAGAGAGAGACGAACCTGTTGTGCTACGGTATGACGCTTTACGCCGCACGGAGTTTCATCTGGTCGTCACACGTCCTGAAACAAAATCATGCATGCCATCGAGCGTCAAACGAAGACAAGATAGCGAATATGGTACCCTTTCTTATGCCTATAGAGAATAAGAGTTTTCGTATAAATAATGTATATAAATAAAGACTTTATGTTACTGTGTAAATTCGCCTTCTCATATTCCATTAAAAGGACTCAGAGCAATTAGACAGACCTTTTCGTACCCTATATATGTCTCAGGTAACACGAGGATTGTACTCACTCGCTAAGATGGATACACGGTGGAAACATCCTTGGACAGCGATGATTTGTGGGCCTACGGGCTGTGGTAAAACATACTTTGTGAAAAAGTTTTTGAAATTCATTTCGAGTATGAATAGCGATCCCTTTACGAGAATCATTTTTTATAATTCCGAATGGCAGGTGGCGTACACCGAGTACGGTTCTTGAATAGAATTTCGCGAACGTTTGCTGCAATTTTCGGATTATGCAAGCGATCCGCGCACAAAACTTATAATTATTGACGATTTGATGCGTGAGGCATCGAACAATAGTGTTGTCGATCTCTTCATCAAGGGCAGTCATCGTAAGAATTTGAGTGTGTTTTTTATAACGCGAAATTTGTTTCATCAAGGTCACGGGCAACGGGATTTATCGCTGAACGTTAATTATATAGTAGTTTTCAAAAATCCGCGAGATCGCGCTCAAGTACAACACCTGGCGCGTGAGGTATACTCGGAAAACCCACGCTTTTTACAGGAGGCCCATCACGGTGCAACGTCCAAGCTTCATGGTTATGTGTTGCTCGATTTGAAACAATCGACACCTGATAACTGTAGGTTTCGCACCTGTATTTTTCCCGACGATCCTCATCATTTTGTGTACGTACCACGAATAAACTTAAAAAGCAGCTGCAGTGCTGGCGAATTGCCGGTTCAGCGCGTGTAATGCCGTCTAAAGGACCGTCGCGTTACGATAAATGCATCGCCATAATAAGCACGTTTCAACAAACCAACACGATACGAAGTGAGTCTGACTCGCGCAAATCAAGTTCAAGCACTACTCATTGTATTGCCAGTGTGCGTGGCGCATTCTTAGGGGTAGCGCTATTCCGAAGACCCCACTGTACAAAAGAAGTTAAAAGAAGTGATACATCTAGACGATCGACAGTTCCACACGCGTAATGGCGCGAGGTGGTTCACCGCTCTGCAAAAAGCACGTTGCAATATTGCGAGCTCTTCAACATCTCAATAAGGAGCAGCGCGAGGCTATTTTATGTAAAGCAGACCCAGGTATCATCCGCTGTATTTGTGAGTGCACCTTGAACGTTCTTTGCGGCAACGTGGCTCTCAAGGCCGATCAAAGATAAAAATTACGTCGGTACGCCCCCGTTCTGCGTCGTTAGCCTCAAAAAAAGGCTGCTGGAAGAGTAAGAAACCATTCGTTGTTCAGAGCGGTGGGTTTCTACCGCTCTTACTAGCACCAATACTAGGCACTGTTCTATCGAATTTGATTGGTGGCCGTGGATAATGGAGCACGCAAGAAAAATGGTACTCGTACCAGAGAAACATCTATCGCAGCTGGGCTTACAAAGTCATAATCAGCCAGCGTTTAGCACGGCTACGTCTCAAATGCGCCCAGCGCAAGAAATTGATGCTACGCTAACTAGATTGGATACAGAGACGAATGAAATTTTGAAATCTAATGCATACAAGGATGAGATCGAAAAGTGGGCTGCATACTTGACTGTACTACAACGTTATCTCCATTTCGTTGATGACGAGACAGCTCAGCAGTACCGCGCGCTTATGAAGAATAAATATACTGTAGGGCCTGGTTGTGATAAAGAAGAAACCTGTAATGACATGAACGATTCCGTCATCATTGAGAGTATACCGGCCAAATTTCGCATTAAAGCGAAACTGCTACTTCGCCGGTTACGTGACGCACCACGGGCTAATTTTTCTTGGGATTCTGCCGGGGTCGTGTCGGTCGGCGGAAAACCAATCAAGGATTCCAATATTGTTGATCTCGTTAATGACGCCATGAGGGCGCGGAAAATACCTACATGAGTGGGGCGCGGTGCCTTTGCCAAATTCCAGAGAACGATGCAGAAACCGCGAGAATTCATTGGCAATGAGGAGTTGTGGATGGAGTCAAGAGCTAGCTCAACACTGCAACAATCGCAGGTCGACGATAGCAGTACAGGCAGCGAGGGAACAAGCGAAATGAGCCAGTCATCGTCTTTCAGTGGTCGTGACAACAGATCACCGGCGCCACCGGCAGATAGTCCCCGACAGAGTGGCAGTGGTTATTATAATAAGAAAAGACGTGTAACCTGGGCTAGCCTGAAATTATAATCATGAAAACCTTAGAAAAAGTGTACTTTAATCCAGTCCATGAAGCATCGTTTTCAGGCACCACCAAATTGTTACATCAGGCGCGTCAGAAGAAAATTTCCAAGATAAAGACGCTGCATTGGCTTGAAGCACAGGATGCTTACACAAAACACAGGCCCGTGCGTCATCGCTTTCAGCGGCGTTTTTATAACGTACGGAACATTGATGATTTTTGGGAGGCTGATCTCGTAGATCTTCGCTCGATTAAGGATTATAATGATGGCTATGATTACCTCCTCGTCGTTATAGATGTTCTTAGTAAATTTGCATGGGTTCAGCCTTTACGCGACAAGACCGCTGCATCTGTGGCTAAAGCGTTTGACCTCATTTTATGTAAAAAATGTAGTAACACTCGATCGCCCGTTTGCCTACAGACCGACAGGAGTAAAGAATTTATCGGCGCTGTATTTCAGACTCTCTTAAAGAAAAAGAACATTCAGTTTCGTGTTGCGAGAAACCCTGATATAAAAGCGGCTATTGTCGAGAGATTCAATAGAACGCTGAAAGAAAGAATGTGGCGTTATTTCACGTATTCTGGACAAAAACGTTACCTTGTGTAAAAAAACGTTACATAGTGGTATAAAAATGGCTCCTCCCTCTGTGACGCTCGCTACAGCTGCTAGGGCTCAGCATAACCTGATGCAGTGCTACAAGAGAACAGAACATTGCTCTCCTAAATACAATGTGGGCGACATCGTACGTATCAGTAGCGCGAAGGCAGCCTTCGCAAAAGGTTACGAGGGTGGATGGAGCAGCGAGCTATTCAACATTCACCGTGTATCACGCAGTATTTGCCCCGTGATATACATCCTGCGTGATCTCCACGGTGAGGACATTGATGGTATATTTTATGAAGCTGAGTTATCGAGAGTGCAAACGAAGAAGACTAAGAGAAACGGCCGGTAAAATGAAGGACGAGTTTTACATTGTTTTACCCAGCAACAGTAGTATGAGTTATTATCCCGATAATGTGACAACGCGGTATACCACTCATTTACCGCAATGTGTGTCTCTCCATGGTAGCTGGACCGTTTCTTTAGCGGAAATACACGTACCCATGACAATTTTGCATGTACCTTCCGAGGGTAAGCGGAACTTCATTAATATCGTAACGAACATTACAACACCGGGCGTTGATGCAGACATCGACTTCAAGTAAAAGATCGTATCTGTGTACCACCCGGTGTATATCAGCATAGAAACATTACTCGAGGCCATTAACGAAATACCATGTGTTGCGGGTCGCCTGAAATTTAAGTACGCTCACAACGGCTATGTGACGGTGACGCGTATCTGTGAATCATGTAACAACCTGGAGCACTCCTTCTTCTTCTCCGACGTGCTGAGCAAGGTTTTAGGATTCACTCAAGCTAAGGAAGGGGTAGTAGTTCAGAGAGAATACGCTGCTCAAAGACCCGCCTATCTAGCCAATGGGACACCCGATATGATGTACGTTTATACTGACATCCGTGAAGCCTATATCACTGGCGATGTGCACACGACTTTGCTACGCGTTGTACCCGCCGCTGCCGCTGATAACCGTAATTACGGGTCTGTGAAAATAAGAAGTTTCTCACCACCACGCTATGTTCCTCTATTACTTACTAGTTTTCAAACAATAACCATTGATATAGGGGATGAATTTGGCGAGCCGATACCATTCGAGTACGGGACGCTGACGGTGACGTTACAGTTCAAACGTACAGAATAACTTGATCTGCTCTAAAATGGATTACTATAACGAATATTTTGATATGCAAACGGGAGGTGGTGGTGGTGCTCGGACAGGTTATGGGGGTATCAGCCATGTGTATATTGGCTCACCGAATCAACGAGGTCACGGCATTGCAAGTTTCCTAGGGGGCCTCTTTCGCCGTATAATACCGCTCTTGAAACAAGGTGCTCGGACTGTTGGTAAAGAGGGCCTTCGCTCGGGTATTAACATGGCCACGGATATCATGGATTCCGGCATGCACCCAAGAGAAGCATTCAAAACGCGCCTGCGCGAGTCCGGGGAAAATCTGAAGCGTAAGGCTGAAGAAAAAAATAGTACGCTCATGAAGGGCTCCGGCTATGAAGCTGGTAAAATTAATAAACTGATGCATTCTCTTACTGAGAGCGCATCACGACGCACCGGTGTGAAAAAAAAAGAAAGAAGACCGTGAAGTCGCGAAAACGCTCAGGCAGTGTGAAAAAGAAGCGGAGTAAGAAGAAGCCAGTGAAAAGAAGTCCGACAAAACCAACCGTCAAGAGACGTAACAAGAAATCAAGGACACTGAGGGATATTTTTGCTTAGCCTAAATTGAGAAAATGGCGTTTCTGCACGCACACTCGTATGAGAGCCTTAAGTCGGCACTTGAACCATTTACACTACCACCGACCCAGACAACAATTGAGGGAACACATTCAGTGTATTATAAGCCAATCTCATCGTTGACGGATGATTCGCCGATAGAGTTTGTCATACCGGGGCAGGGGGATGAGTACATTGGTCTTGCATATACGATGCTGAGTATGCGTGTTAAGATAGAAACTTCGGCCACAAAGGAGGGCGAGCTCATCAAAGTAGGACCAGTCAATAATCTTCTGCACTCAACCAGGTCGATGTATTTTTGAATCAGAAGCTTGTCTCACCTCCTAACAATTCCTATGCATATCGAGCGTACATTGGAACACTCTTAAATTACGGGCATGCTGCGAAGACCTCGCATCTTACGAGTGTTCTATGGTATAATGGTACAGCTGGTAAAATGAATGATACGGACGATGATAATAACGGTCTTGTGTTCCGGCGCTGTATTAGGTAAGAATAGAATAGTCGTCCTCCTCGGCTATTTGCACTGCGATATCTTTAATCAATAGAGGTTTTTGCTAAACGGCGTTGAAAGTCGTCTGCGGCTCGTACGGACCAATAACGCTTTTTGTCTCATGAGTTCTTCGAAAGATTGCACGATACGTATTACAGAGGCATCGTTACTTGTACGTCGCGTTAAGATAGCTCCAGGCATACTTCTGGCTCATGCAAGAGCTCTGTCCAAATCTACAGCAAAATATCCTTTGACGCGCATCGAGGTTAAAGCGATATCGATGCATGCAGGGGTACACGGGGAAACTCTTGATAGTGTCATATTGGGCCAGTTACCTAAACGTATAATTGTCGGTTTTGTCGATAATAAGGCTTTCAACGGCGATCGCGCCATGAATCCATTCAATTTTCAAAATTACCAAATTAATTATCTTTCTTTGTATGCGGACGGCTTGCAAATACCGTCAAAGCCTCTACAGCCAGACTTTATAGATGCTAATATGTGCGTGGACGCCTATCACACATTATTTTCCGGTACAGGTATTCACTTTCTCAATGAGGGTAATTGTATTTCACGCTCAAGCTATCCGTGGGGTAATTGTCTCTACGCATTCGATCTTATACCCGATATCTCGGCCAATAGTAGCACTCATTGGAACCTGGTGAGACACGGTAGTGTGAGGATATAAGTACGTTTTGCGGGAGCCCTAGCTTCAACAATTAATTGCAATGTATATGCTGAATACGATAATGTGCTAGAGATCGACTCATCCCGGCAAGTGGTCGTGGATTTCAGCAGCTGATGAGAGAGAAACGCCTTCAGTTTGCGTTCATCGTTTGGAGCGCGACGGTCGAAAAAAGATTTCATCATCAATATCGTTATTGATATACAGGGTATGAGGGATAGAGATAATCAGTTTATACCTAAAGAAGTAGCTATCATCTCGGTACAGACTGAGGACTTTGATCATTGGCTTGTAAAACTGCCCTACGCGTATGACAAATTATCACCCGCTGTAAAGAGACAAAACATGCGACTATGCGCTGATATTCATGGTATAGAACGGCCGGAAAGTGATATATCATTACATTCGCTGGACACAAATCTGAAGAGAATTGCGACCCAGGCTGTACGGATCTTTACAAGAGGCTCTGAGAAATCGTCATACCTAACTCAGCTAACGGAGTGTTACATTATAAATCTAGAAAACGATGATGAGGCTCCTTCATCCCGCCACATGCCACGAAGTGACACACGCTGCATGTATCACGGTGTGGTAAATAAAAAACACACATACCAATGCGCTCTGAACAACGCTGCCAGGATCAAAGCATAGCTCTGTCATAGCGAGCGAATCGCCTCCTTATGGGAGTATAGAACTACTACATCGTGGCGCGTCGGTTTGTCAGAGTACGCGTCAGAAGAAGAAGAAAAGCCCTTGGGTCATGAACAGTCTTCAAATTCTGCAATCTCTCCAGAACATAAAGGATCATACGGTGGGCGTGTACCCAGCAGATCGTATCCCGAGGGTGTGGACGAAACCGACGGCATTCGTGATTAACATCGATGGCCACAAACTACCAGGGGCCCACTGGGTCGCCATGTACGTCGATCGAAATGGACACGGATGGTTCTTCGACAGTTACGGACTACCACCAATCATTCCGCAGCATCTCGCTCGTCTCCGAAGAAACTGCAGACTCTTCCGCTGCAACGCAACGCAGCTTCAAGGCCCGAATTCACAATGCTGCGGACAGTATTGTGTTATGTTTCTTCATTATATGGCTACTGGTTTTGGTATTCACCGCTTTAGATGCGTATTTTCGAATGATTTGCAGCGAAACGATAAAATAGTAGATGAGTATTATAATGCGTATATCGATAAACGCAGCAAATCTCCGGGTGTAGTTTCCAATATGAATGGTTGCGCTGGTGGGGGGTATAGAAATAACCATCTACATTGTATACAGAACTGCTGTTCCCGTGTACGATAATAATAAAAAGTGACATCGAAATTTTACACGTTTTTTTCTACCGTTCCTTGAACTGCGATCACGTGCCTTAGAGTCAGCATTCTTTTGTGTCCAAAAGTCGCTTTCAACGACTATCATATTTTCGAACATCGCATGCGTCAAACCAACGATCTTTCGAAGGTTTGCAAAAATGCTGATTCCATAAGGTATCATATATAGACGATCAGATTTCTTTTTGTCTGTGTTATGTCTAACAAAAATGAGTAATCCTTCTAGTGGAGGTCTAGTGGAGGGGCGACGGCAGAGTGTAATCTAGAACTTGGAGAACGACCATCATTCGCGATCGAACCAGAGGTCAGATATCGAAGTAAAACTCCAAAGACTCTCATTTGCTCTCGTTTGAGGTGTATACAGAGAAAACGACGCGAATTAAAACGGCGAATAGCAGCGCTTTTACAAGACATTGCGTCTATAAAAACAGTAATACAAGCGAGATCGCAATTTCTCTCTTTAACACGAAAATTTGATGAACTCAATATTTACGATGGATTTCGCACGAATCAACAAAGTGGGTCAAACGGCGGCCTTTCTACCGGTGAAAAAGTTATCAGAACTAGAGCTCGAAAAAGACTACAATATCAGCAATATAGGAACTGTTCAAATTAAATGGGGTTCGCATATCGTCATCGACGTGGAAAACGTATTTGCGTGTTTCCTGCCAGCCAGATTCGTCAAGCTGTTCGAAGAAGACGATCATCTATTTCAACAGCTGATAGTCACAGCCCGTGAAAATAATCTGGCGGTGCAATATGACGGTACAAAAATCAATAATTTGGAATTCAAGCCGTCTACAACACATTAAGCCCTGCGATGTCTGCGAAACGTGCCGAGAATCTACGTTCGCTATTGGTGCCGTTCGCGTATAAGCTAAATAGTTTGTGGAAAAAATCTGTGTGGGTGGGCATGGATATTTGACGGAGTGGTACGTTACGGCCTGTGATTAGCTTTATATGTGATATCCACGGCTGCTTAACTTTGGACGATGCTTCGTGGCACGATTTTTAAAATCATTTCAACATCATCGCGGAGTTCTTTGGGGACATAGAGGAGAATGAAGAAGAAGAGTGTATGGCGAATATACCATTCGGTCATAATTACATTTTACAACGTTATAAACGCACGAAACACATTTCTGTAATTATTCAGCGCGTAAATGAACAGGGCGCGGACCCTACACATCGTTCGTTACTGATGTTCTATCTCGCAAAAGAACAATTCATTTTACTGACATTATTACAAATCAGTATAAACAGAAATATTTCATGGCTTCATTGTGTTTGAAACGAGGTGACAGCTTGTAGAGACTCTCTTGTACACACAATAGCATCAGGAATATCCGTTTTTACAACGAGTTGCATACGACGTAATATTCGCACAAAGCGTGCGAAAATACGAGTGAGAGCTATCCAAAAAGTAACAACGTCAAAAAACTCATATAGTGAATTACCTGCTTGTAGAAAAGCAACGATAATTGACAATCTATTGATACACCATTTGGATCACATCGTTAAAACTGTTATAGCCTGTAAGGAATAAATCCTTTTCTCATTGTATAAAGCATTACGTATATTTAAGTGAAAAAAATGTATATAAAAAATATTAAATAAAAAGAAAAAAAGTATGGATTATTATTATTTGAATAATAATAATAATAATCGGGCCGTTCTGGCTAACTCACAGAACGCTCCCTCCACCACCTCTCCCCATCACGGCCCCACCACGCTCGGGAAAGAGGCTCTGGCGTGGGGAAAGTGGAGGGGATAGGAGTGGGGGTGGTCAGAGTGGTCCACATACTATTGATATATTATGGATCGTGAAGCGCACCGCACATCCCCTCTCTGCTCTGACTAATGGACTCACTTTGTCACGGTCATGCACCATTTTCTCTCTCGTCTTCTATTCTTCCATTCTCTTGCCGGTTTACCGTTTACGCGAGCGTAACACACTGTTCTCTGGCTCACCCACAATTCTCTCTCTGTGTCTTCTTCTATTCTCCCATTCTCTTGTCTGGTTAAACGCTTACGCGAGCGTAACGCCTATCCGTTATCGCCTAAGAAGTATTCACTTGAAAAATGCGATGTTCAAGTCATTCCAATGCAGTCGGTTTTAACTCAGACTTGATCTATTATTCTGAAATATTATTAGTTTAAATCGGCCGATGTATAGCTTGTATATAACATGTCGCCAAACGTCATTATATTTAATGAAAAAATCGTGCATATTCGAAATTTGGCCATTGTTTCTTCGCGATTTTTGCCCACGGATAGATCCTGCTCAATGGGTTGTTACGTACGACGAATTTTTTACAACTAGTTCTAAGATCTTTTAGTCGTATTCTGCGTTCTCGAAAAACCACAGCAATATAGACATCACAACCAACTATACAACATATTAACACATTTAACTACGTATACTCAGTAGGAGAGCTACTGTTACCATCTTCCCTTCGCACACTCATGGCTATGCCATATCAGCTCCACACATAGTAACGTAGTACACGTGTTCATATCTAGATAAAGTGTTGGGGTAAATGCAATAGATCGGTTCTCACTAGGGATGATGATGAATAAAAGCAGATTATATTTTGAGCTTGATATCTTGATACATGAACGTGAATGTGAACGTGATCTCCGGCGTCGTCAGAATCGCTGTAAGTGAGTGACTTATCGTTGCTCCCACTGTTGAAGTACAACCCGTGGCGTATTGTACCCTTGAGGTACTTGAGGATTCGTGTAACTCAGTTCCCGTGTGCCTTCGTTATCTCGAGGAACTGACTGGCCTTGTTCAATGCGTATGTTATGTCCGGTCTCGTGGCGACAGACAAGTACATTAAGCTGCCCATTGCTTGCCGATAAGGCACGGTTACAGCCTCTTGCTGCCTGAGTCTACTGTACCGTCCGATTCGTGGTGTTTGTCTGCCGGTATAGTCGATCGGCAAGCCAAGAAACATATCGTCCATATCGGTGGTGATTTCGAATTCCTTTTGCAGCTCCTGTAACGAAGAATCAATTTTCTTCTTGTCCGTAGAAGTGATCAGCCCGTCGTCGATGTATATCGCGAGAATCGGCCGCGATTCGCCTTCGCCCGTTGTGAAGACACATGGGTCTGCTTCGGTCGCTCGTAACTGGAACTTCTTCAATGAATCGGTGAATCGTCGGTTCCAACAGCGTGAGGCCTGTTTCAGTCCATACAAACTGCGCTTTAGTTCGCAGACGCGATTGGTTCCGTCATCGTAACCCGTCGGTTGTGTCATAAAGATTGCCTCTTCTAGATTGCCGTACAGGAACGCAGTTTTAATGTCGAACTGCCTCAGTTTCATTTTCCAGCATGCTGCAGCCGCGAGTATGCCTCTGATCGAGTCAAACCTTACCACGGAGCTGAATGTTTCTTCGTAGTCGACGCCGTGCTGTTGAGTAAATCCCTTGTAACCAACCGTGCTTTGTAGCGGCGATTACTCCTGTCGGCGTTTTTCTTCATCTTAAACGTCCATCGATTGTCGATGACTTTTTGATTCTTCGGCGTATGCACAAGAGTCCACGTCTGATTTTCATCTCGATTCATCTTGATTCATCTCATCGTTCATGGCTCGTTTCCATAGCGCTGCATCCTCGCTGCTTACGGTTTCTTCGTACGTACGTGGCTCTCCGCTCTGAGAAACGAAACTGACGTTCACTTGGGCATCTGCATATCTCGCGGGTGCCCTGAGAGCGTTTCTATCTCGTAGGTCATATCTGTCGTACTGCTCTACAAGTATATCGATGAGTTCTTGATCGTCGCGGGCTGCTTCAAGCTCTTAAATCGCCTCTTCCTCGTTGATCTGTGCTTCCACGTTGATCGGTTCTTCCGCGATGATCGGTTCTTCCTCGATTATCAGTTCTACAGCATCTCTCGATGCATCTGCTTCCGGCGGTATCTCGAGAAGCGTGTATTCGTCATCTGTAACTCTTTCCTCGATGACTTATCGACCTGAGAATTTTACGTCTCTGCAGACTCGGGTTCCATTCTCCGTGGCGAAACAGGCTCCGTAGCCCTTCGTTTCTTCTTCGTACCCGGCTAGCAAACATCGCTCGGCCTTGCGATCCCATTTACGTCTCTTCTCTTTCGGAATGTGCGTAAATGTCTCTTCTCCGAAACTCTCAAGTGACCGATATCCGGCGGCTTCCCGTGCCATAGCTCGAAGGGCGAGATTCCTTTCACGGTACTCGGCCCTGTCCTAATGAGTACGTACACTGCCGTATTGACGGCTTCCGACCACAGTTTCAGTCTCAGTTTCCTTGCGTACAGCATCGTCCTCGCTGCCTCGACTATGGTCCGGTTGTCTCGTTCGGCTGCGCCGTTCTGCTCGGGGTTGTACGGTATAGTCTTCTCGTGCTTTACTCCGAGACTGTTGGTCAATTCGCGCACCTCCTGGTTCACGAACTCTAGCTCGTTGTCCGTCCTCAGGGTTTGAACCCCGCGCGGCAGAATCTTCTCACATCGTTTGAAAAATATTCGGAGATAATCCTTGGTTTCGGATTTTTGTTTGATGAAAAACATGGTCCTCATTAGTGAGTAGTCGTCCTTCAGTAGTAAGATATGTCGCACGCCGCCCACAGAGTCTTCCTGCATCGGGCCGCACAAGTCCGCGTGTATGAGCTCCCCGGCTTCGCTCGCTTTCGTCGTACTCTTCGGAAACGTCGTGCGGTGCATTTCTCCCAAAACACACGGTTCGCAGAAGAAATCCTTCTCGGCTGGCTTCTGGTGCGCCATTCGCTCGTGCCAGTCACGGAATGTGCACACCACCGCGTGCGCGTCGCTCTCTTCGAAGATGATTCTCAATTTCATGTGAAAAAGTTTTCCTCGTCGTTATGTAGTTCACACGTCGCGTTGTCCGATCGTAGCTTCAGACCCTTGTCCAACGCCGCTCCCACTGAGAATAAGTTCAGTACAGGTACAAACAGCACATTTGACAAATATTTCTCGTTCCAAGTGTGACCGTCGAACGCGAGGACGTTGATGTTGCCTTTTCCAGTCGCAGGGATGAATTTTCCGTTGCCGATGCGCACTGGAATTGCCTTTTCGAGAGTCTCGAAATTTATGAACCAATTTCTGTGTGTCGACATATGGTCGCTCGCTCCCGAATCGAGGCATCACATGCTCTCGTACTCGTATTTCTCTGTGGTCGATGCGAGTGTCACGACGATGAGCGCGACGCCCTTCGACTTATTATTCGGCTCGGTATTGGTACTCTTCTTCTTATCTGGGCATTCACGAGCCCAGTGACTATGCTTCTCGCACGTATAGCACTTGCCCGGCCTTGGTGTGTCTCTTGCTCGGCCTCTGCCTCTGCCAGGCATCTTCTGGAATCGGTTGGCAGCAAGAGCATTCCCCGATGCGCTTTCAGCGCCACCGTGCCTCATCTCCTCGACGGTGAGCCTGCACGTTAGATTATCAAGCGTCTTCTCAACCAGCGACACAGACACCCACGCGCTCAAGAAATGCGCGTATCTAGGTGACAGAGTCATGAGAATTTTTATCATTACCATATTGTCGGAGACTTTCTCACCCATAACATCGAGCTTATGAGCTATATCCTCGAGTTTCGCTATATACGACGAGATGTTCTCTGTGGAACTCATAGCGGCACTATACCACTATTGCTGCAACATATGTATACTCGCATCCGATTTTTCGTACACAGATTTTAATTTATTCCACATCTCAGACGCGGATTCACAGTTTATGATATGCAGGAGCGCCTGAGGTCCATCCGTTGTGCTGATGACCTTTTGTCCAATATGATACCCCTTCTCCCATGTTGCAAGTTTTGCTTCGTCCGTCACGAGAGCTGCGGCATTCGCCCCGGCGGCTACCACGGGCTAAACCTCATCGCCATTCGCAACTTTCCACGCACCGCTGGCATTCAACGTAACGCGAAATTGAAACTTCCGTGAGGCCCAGTTGTCCGCACCCTTCAGATGTGCGATCTTTACGGTTTCGTTTTCCATTGTCTCTGTCTCGGATTCCTCACTTTTGCATGAGGTGGGTGGTTATGTTGAGACGTGCTTCACTTTTGTTCACCCAGCTATTTTGATGACCTACCTCAAGCAACTGCAGAGGGTCAAACACTCACTAAAAACCCAAACTCCGGTCTGAGGACTCGTCAGGCTATAATGCTGAATGGTTGTATGGTAGATCTTCGAGGCTATCTTCATTCAGATATATTTAATCAGGAGAAATTTTTGCTCAATTGTGCTGAATTACGTCTTCGACTAGTACGTTCAAGAGATACATTTTGTGCCATGGATTATACCGTGCATATTACCGATGCGAGTCTTATCGTAAGCCGTGTTAAAATTAGTCCTGGAATTTTACTGGCTCATGCAAAGGCTCTAAGCAAGGGTCCTGCTAAATATCCCTTTACGAGAGTGAGGTAAATCCATTTACAATACATAGCGGCGTTTATGGGGAGACACTAGATAATGTTATACTAGGTCAACTACCAAAAAGAATCGTTCTTGGTTTCGTTGATAATAAAGCATTCAATGGTGATAGTAAGCTGAATCCGTTCAATTTTCAACATTTTGATATAAATTATCTATCGCTTTACGTAGATGGTATACAGATTCTTAGCAAGCCTTTACGACTAGATTTTACTAATAATTTATATATGGACGCATTTCACACTCTGGTCTCTGGTACTGGTATACAATGGGATGCCGATAGTTGTGGGATTGATAGAGCCGGTTACCCTAATGGCCACTGCTTATTCTGTTTCGACTTAAACCCAGACCTTTCAGCAGCTCGACCGGGCCATTGGAATCTTGCACGTCATGGCAGCCTCCGTATAGAAGTTCGTTTCAAAATTGCATTGTCAAAAACTATAAATTGGATTATATACACAGAATTTGGCAATGTAATAGAAATTGACGCACCGCAACAGGTCATTGTAGATTTTTCAGGTTAACATTACAAAGCTACTTTTTAGTATAATTGCGACTCAAAACTTGTAGAGCGTGTCGTTCCAGAAATTTGAGAAGATAGCTTTTTACTATAGGAAGCCGCCATTTTTCTACACATCCACACTCCTCTAAAGCTTAACTCTATTTTTAGACGTAAGAGTTAGTGATGGAAGATCTGCAGTATTAGCCGACACCTCGAGAGTACAAGACGTGCCACCGTAACACTGTTTTTAAAGTTTATATACCGTGGTTAAATATAAATTGTTTTGAATACTCAGACCAATGGATTGCGTAATTGATATCCAAGGTTTTTCGGATAAGGAAGACTGGTTTAAGCCAAAGGAGGTTGCTGTTATTTCTCTCGATCATAGATATATCGCACACTGGGTAGTAGCTCCAACATGTATTTTCGCGGATTAGCCTAAATCGATTCGTAATAAGAACAATTGGGTAACTCAATATCGTCACGATTTTAAGTGGTTCGAGGGTGATATACCTCTTCGTCAATTGCATGCAAATCACAGGCATATTGCCAGGAATGCTGGAAAAATTCACACACGAGGTCTCGACAAAGCAGTCTATCTACAGAACATTATGGGATGTGAGATAAAAAATCTCGAGGATACAGATTGTCTAGCTTTCAAAGATTTATCAGAATCCTCCATGACATGTCTACACCACGGTCTCATAAAACGATCGGGTCTTTGAATAATGTGGCTCGATTTCGGAAATGGATCCTTCGTAATGTGATACCTACGGATACTCGATTTCCTTTAAATTTACAGATCACAAATAAATCTGAGACCGCAATAAAGGTTCGTACTCGAGACTCAGCACACCTTGCGCCACCTATAGCAACACCATCAAGGGAATTTTTCTCACCGGTTGTAACGAAAAATAAATACGATCCAGATTGGCCAGGCATTACGAGGTTTTCCCCGGATCGTGTCCAGAGGTGTTCATCCCGCGGATCAAATACCAACTATACTGACGAGACCGACTGCCCTAGTTGTGAATACTGATGATCATACAAGAGCAGCCATTGGCTTGCTATCTACATCGACGAGCAAGGACATGGATCATACTTCGACAGCTACGATGGTCCACCGCTTTTTCATAGCTTTATCAGCTGCTTGCGAAAAAATTGTACCATCTACCAATGGAATACGCAGGAAGTGCAGAGCCTCTCTTCTAATGTGTGTGGCCAGCTTTGTATTATGTTCTTTTACTATAGGCGCAGCGGGGGATCTCTATTACAATTCAGGGCTATTTTCAGCAGCAATTTACAACGAAACGATCGACTCGTAGCTTGCTTTTACAAATGCCTGACAAAACTTTCACGTGATACTCTTCGGAGCACAATCGATCACCGTGGCAGTACGTTATTCGGTAGAGGTGTCGGTCATAGAACATGTGTTCAGTATTGTAACGCTAGATTTAATTATTTTTAAGTTTAGTGAAGTTCATTCTTACACATATTTCCGCGTACAAGTGTATTACTAGTTTTAATAATAAATTTTCATATTTTTATACATAAAAAAAAAACGTTTCGAAAAAATCATTTACACATGCTCCCAACAAACACCTCCCCTCTCCTCAAAATTATTTATTTAATAATCCTGGTATGCTTCTGCATATACCAGACTAGCATAAGGGTCGCAGAAGTATTTTCGCTCATTGCTAATATTTTGTTTTTCGACGCTCACTGATGGTTTTCTTTCAATTTCCCTTCATTTGTTATAGTAAGTATTTTTTCAAATATTCATACTTCGAGAGCTCAGCCAGCCAGAGAAGTCTATCTGCGTTTTGTTGCACCGCCCTGCCATTTCTACACCCTCACCATCCTACAACCCCGACACTTTCTCTCACTCTTCTCCTCGCGATGGGCCCTTCAGGCAGAGGAGTAAAATCGCCACCTCTGCCCCCTCTTTTTTCTCCCACGACCCCTCCATCTCAGACACCGACACCACCCACCACCCACCTCCCCCCTAACCTTTCAAAACGCCTCACTAGGTGGCTAACTTCCAAAAAACCTTTCTTACAACCGAAATATCAACTATTAATTATTATATTCAAAAATTTTGATGGTTGGTGGTCGGCGATGGCGGCCACAACGAACCCTCGTGAAAATAACTCCTCAAACGAGTCAGCTTCACCTTACGGAAATTCACCTCTGCCATAGAAACAGCTCGGAACCCCGAAATATACCTGGGGCTGACACCCTGTGTATAAGGGATAGGCGTATAACACGCTTGACCCGGGCTACCCCGCACTTCCGAGCCCCATGTATAAGGGTTTTGCGTATAGGTACTCTACTAGTACTCTACTTAGGTGGTAGGTGGCTGAACAGTCGCAAAGTCATAAGCTCCCATGTGACTGTTGCAACTGGCTCGAATTATCAATCAGGCCCATCGCTATGCGCGCAGGTAAGGAACTAAGGAGTCTCTAGCACGCAGAGAGGCAGAGGCGCTGCATAGTATATGCATGGGAAGAGGTCTGAAAGAAAGAAAGGAGTGGACTTTATTATACTAGGTAGGAATATAGATAGGAATCCGCGCATTACACGTCAACGTTTCCGAGGTAATTCTCCATAAGCCCAATACAACACATTGCTAATGTTCTTGATCCATTACTGCCTATAATTTTATCGGCTTTTTCGTATCTCTACAGATTGCCTGATGGATCACACCATGAAGATGCATGGACTGATTATGAAAACTCACACCAAGTTTCTTCTGAAGATGACTGTGAAAAAATGTATCCCACTTGTCCAAAAATATTTTGAATAAAAGAATACCGCAATACCGTAGAATAGAAAAATACCGCAATACCGATTTTTTTTTGTTCTTCCATATCACTCCCCGCTTTTGCAAATGACATCACGTTTAAACCACGTGCTTCACATAAAAATCGAGACAAATCAAAAGAAAGCATCACGCAAATTTTACCGTTTACATCATTTTAGAGAAGAATCATTACAGAAAATAAAATATTCCGTTGATTACCTACAGCAGCGGGCTTTTGGTGGAGTATGTTAGTGAAATACATATATTCGTACAAGTTAATTTTGTAAAAGTAAGAGTACTCTACATGTTCCAAAATGTCGAAAAATTTATGTAGAGCAAATTCCACGTACGCAAAGTGATTTTAAGCGGTATTTTTCTGCAGCCACCTGAAAAGATCGAAAATGTCACATCAAAGGGCTGCTAAATATACATGTACTATTTATATACGTGATCGTCATCGTGGTTATCCGTTTTGTAGGCCATTAAGAATTAAAAGAAAATCGATATTACATCATTTATTTTGCATAGGTTTAGCATTTTAAATCCGACTAATTAGTAGTTTCACCAAATTAGTGCCATCCGATTCTTAGATCATTTAAGTCGTTTGAATATCGCGGGCGTTGTGCCCAAAGTGGGGGAGAGGAGGCGTAGTCGACGGTTGGGGGGAAAAAAAAGATGGCTGCGGCCCACGAGTACGAGCACACGCACGGTGCGGGAGAAAATATCGTTTAATAATTTAATACTTGTAATAAGCAATTTTGATTTAAATAAATCCATACCAAAGGTGAAATAAGCAAAGGGAGAAAAACATTTTACGTAACACCCGCCTACCTCATCCCGGGGTAGACATTTTTGGTCCAACGAGCCGGATTGTGGCCCAAACAGGGCGACACGTGGACAATGAAAATAGCAGTTAACGTTTATTCTTGTGTTTGATACGCTTCCGATGATCGTTCATAGTCGTGATTTATTGTTCACTAAGTGAAATTCATGAAGTGCCGTGTGGTGCGACAGGTTGCAATAAAAAACGAAAACGAGGTTCGATTGCATCAGCATCATAACCGTGAAACAAAGCATCGAGGCAGGGATATATCTCTCTCTGTCTCTCATACGCAAAACAAAGCATCTCGCTTGCGCGTCGTTGACGGCAAGGAGTACGAGAAAGCGGTATAGTGTGTGTCGACCACTATAGTTAAGGCGCGAGGCTCACAGGAGGCTCGCGTTCATACAAACGAAACGAAAGAGTGTGTGTGGGCATCACGCACGACACTCTGAAGCAACGAGGCAGGGATACATCTCTCTCTGTCTCTCATTCGTGAAGTGAAGCATCTCGCTTGCCCGTCGTAGACGGCAAGGAGTACGAGAAAGCGGTATAGTGTGTGTCAACCACTATAGCTTGGGTGCGAATTCCACAGAAGGATCGCGCTCACACAAACGAAACGAACGAGTGTGTGTGCACAACACGCACGACACTCTATAGCGAAGGCAACAGGGATGTCTCCCTCTCACGCACGGTGATATCTGGGAACGTCATATAGTCAACAACACGGTTTCTCAGCAGCGCAAGGCAGCTTATGAGCATACATATACGTATATACTGACACCGAGCATCGAAGCAACGTACGTCGCATCAACGTCATCGATACATCGCATTGCAGCGAGATCATCGAGCGTTTGCGGTACACGTAGAATACGTGCATTAATTGTAAGGTTTTTGTACTAATTGTTATCAATTGAATTTTGCATTATGGCCGAGCGTTTGGCAACGTTGAAGCGTCAGCGTGGTACATGTAAATCGCGTTTCACGCAACTTGAAACATTTATCGCGAATTATATCGAGAGTGGCGAGCCACTCGAAACATTGCAAATGAGAATCGAGTTCGTTCAAAATACATGGGTTCAATTTTAAGAGATTCAAACTAAAATCGAAGATATAGACGAGGAAGATACAGAGCGTGAGGCCATTGAGGTTCGGTATTGTCAACTTATCGGGCGAGCTCGCGCTCTCGTAAATTCAATACAACGCTCGCCGGTGGGCAATCAAAACGGTGAGAATGCCGAGAACGGGGCAGTCAACGGGTCGCTCAAGGTCAAGCTGCCAACGATGAACCTTCCGATATTCGACGGAAATCCCGAAAAATGGTTAGAGTTTCGAGACAGTTTTCAGGGGCTTATCGAAACAAATCGCGATTTATCGAATATACAGCGCATGTATTATCTCAAGTCGTCCTTAAAGGGTAGGGCAGCTGACGTGATACAGTCTCTCGAGACATCCGCGAAAAATTACACGATCGCGTGGAATCTTCTGACAAAACGATTCGAAGACAGGCGCGCTATCACAGCGCGACATTTGCAAGCGTTGCTCGAGATTCCGGGCATGCAAAAAGAGTCCGGGACTCAACTGCGACAAACTCTCGATGGTTTCCTTCGACACGTTCGCGCTTTAGAAATTCGCAAGGCGAACACGTGGGATTCTGTAATTAATCACTTAATGATCGCGAAATTTGACTCTGCCACTCGCCGCGAGTGGAGAAGTCATATAAAGGATAAAGAAGCGATTGCCGTTGCCAGCTTGATGGAGTTCCTCGAGGAGCGATGCTCAATTATTGAGCCAGATACGATGAAATCATCCTCGGGAAAATCATATTCGAATAATCGAGCCGAGAATAAATCGGCACCGCAACAAAAAAGCGTCGAGAGCTCGAACGCGTTCGTGAATACGAGTGGCGATAATCATGGTATGCGAAAATGCGCATTGTGCGGTGAAGAAGCGCATTTCATGTATGCGTGTCATATATTCAAAGAATTAACCGTTCCTCAAAGGCTCAACACGGTAAACGAGCGCAGGCTCTGTCGTAATTGTCTGCAACCAAGGCATTTCGCCGATAGTTGTCAATCGTTGGGTTGCAAAAAGTGTAATGCCAAACACAATACGTTGTTACATCCAATCGAGAAAATTGAAAACGCGAGAAATTCAGCGACGTCGTCCGCAAACGAAAGCAATTCAAGGGCGACAAATTCAGAACCACATGTCACGAGCGTAAATTGTAGTAGCGTGAAAGTTCCGATACCTTCAAAGGTACTGTTATCTACAGCGCGCGTTCTAATTTATGACACTGCCGAAAGGGCACACGAATGTCGAGTATTATTAGATTATGGATCACAGTCTAATTTTTTAACGTAAGAATTTTGCGATCGACTAAAGCTCGCGACACAACCGTTCAATTGTACCGTCGGAGGCATGGCCGCTTTCATCAACATTACAGAGGCCACGACCGCGTCGATTCGATCGAGACACACCGCATATCGAGCCAAAGTTAAGTTTTTGATAACCAAACGAATAATCGATGAGTTGCCTCGATCACAGGTCGAAATCAGTCATTTGCAACTCTTACTCTGTATCGGACAAATCAAGCTGGGTCGTTCTCAGCCTGTCCTACAAAAAACGCATCTTGGGTGGATCGTGTCGGGCACGGTCGCGCCAAATGATCAACAAAGCACGTCAATCTGTTGGGTGTCAGCCGAGACACGCCTCCGCGATCAGGTCGGGAAATTTTGGACCATCGGAGAGGTCGACCGGAAGGCCACACCATCAAAAAATGACGCAGTCTGTGAGGAGCACTTCGCACAGACCCACCGACGTGAAGAGCAGGGACGATTCACGGTGAGTCTTCCACTGCGAGGTCATCCAAGCGAACTTGGGGAATCACGAAACGGCGCATTGCATCGCCTATGGAGACTCGAACGAAAACTCGAAAAGGAACCGGAAGTCAGCGAAAAATACAAAGGATTCATGGAGGATTACATCGAGCTCAACCATATGACCGCAGTCGACGCTGATTCTGACGTATCCTCAACGGCGCATTTCATACCGCATCATGCCGTCATCACCAAGGTGAACGATCGCTCCACGCTTCGAGTTGTTTTTGACGCGTCGGCAAAAACATCCACGGGAAAATCGTTGAACGATATTCTGCGTGTTGGACCCACAATTCAAGACACGTTATTTTCGATCGCAGTGCGTTTTCGTCAACATCAATATGTAATAACGGCGGACATCGTGGAGATGTATCGCCAAGTCAACATCCAAGAAGAGCAACAAGATTTGCAACGAATTCTTTGGAGATCAAGCAACGATATGCCAGTACAGGAATATCAGTTGAATACGGTGACATATGGACTCGCTTCAGCACCATTTTTGGCAATTCGCGCTTTGCACCAAGTAGCTCACGATGCTCGTGATTCTTATCCAGAGGCGAGCCAGGTCATCCTTAGTGACTTTTACGTCGACGATTTACTCACGGGGCACGACGACCTCAATGAGCTACGAGAGCTCAAGAAGAACATCACCACGGTACTCCTTTCCTCGGGATTCTAGTTAGCCAAATGGAAATCGAATGAGCCAACGCTATTTGATCAAAACACGGATGAATTCGCGCGATTCGTTAATCTCGGCGAAGAAGTCAAGACGCTTGGATTGAGCTGGGCAGCTCTCAAGGATACGTTACAATATCAAGTGATTATAAGCAACACCAACAGTTGGGTGACAAAACGTACCGTGCTGTCGGTGGTCGCACAAATTTTTGACCCGCTTGGGCTGGTTGGTCCATCTACGGTTCAGGCAAAAATCCTCATGCAAAGGTTATGGCAGCTCAACCTCGGATGGGATGAATCCCTGCCAGTTGAGCTACACACGGAATGGACGACATACGTCAAGGATTTGGATGCAATCAATGACATCACGGTCCCGCGAGTGATTCTTCGCCGCGATGCAACGCTGGTGGAGATTCACGGGTCCTCCGACGCGTCGGAAAGCGCTTACGGAGCTTGCGTATATATACGCTCTGTAAATCATCAAGGAGAAGTCACGATTCGATTAGTATGCGCGAAATCAAAGGTCGCTCCATTAAAAATAATTTGTATTCCACGTCTCGACTTATGCGGAGCGGTCTTACTCGCGAAATTGGTGGATGCTGTGACTCAAGCGCTTACAATACCATTGAATAACCGATACTATTGGTGCGATTCTACGATCATCCTCGCATGGATTCACAGCGAACCCCATTTGAGAAAGACGTTCGTGGCAAACCGGGTGACTGAGATACAGCAGTTGACCCATCAAGAGCAATGGCATCACGTCAGGTCTGAACACAATCCAGCTGATGTGATCTCACGAGGAATCAGCCCTAACCAGCTGAAGGATTTGCACATCTGGTGGCAGGATCCTGTATGGTTACGACATCCAGATGAGCATATTCACGAACCAATTCCGCTGCCAATCGACGAGCTTCCCGAAACGAAGGTTCATACGATGGTGGCTACTCAAGTCATCAAAACGAGCGATCTATTGGAACGATTTGCGTCCCTGACCAAGCTAAAACGAGTCGTCGTATATTGCTTTCGCTGGAGAGATATGTGTAAAGCGCGGACCCGTCCACGAACTCTGTCATTGAACGTCAACGACCTTGAGCGAGCTACAACAGCAATTTTCAAAATGGTTCAAGCCGCACGATTCTCGCAAGAAATTTCGGATTTGCGGGACAAGCAACGAGTAAATCACGATAGTGTATTGATCACCTTGCACCCATTTCTCGGCGACGACAATGTAGTCCGAGTTGGCGGGCGATTGCGAAACGCTCCGATATCGTACTCGAGGCGATATCCCGTCGTTCTACCGTCAAATCATCACGTAACGACTCTGATCATCCGCGATGCTCATTATCGTTCATTGCACACAGGTGCACATGCGCTTCTCGCGCACCTACAAGAGTTTTTTTGGATCTTGTCTGCCAAGCCGACGATACGACGCGTACTTCACAAATGTATTGTTTGCTTTAGATCACGTCCAGTGACAGCGCGTCATTTCATGGGCAATTTACCGGAAAGTCGTATGAATGTCAGTCGCGCCTTTTCGAATGTCGGTATTGATTACAGAGGTCCGTTTCACCTCAAATTAAGTCGAAACAAAACTTGTAAAGCATACATCAGTTTATTCGTTTGCATGAGCACTAAAGCCATTCATCTCGAGCTGGTTTCCGATTTAAGTACTGCAGCCTTTCTCAATGCGCTTAAACGATTTATCGCTCGTAGGGGAAAGTGTGCGAATATTTATTCCGATAACGGAAGTAATTTTAAGGGTGCGAGTCGAGAATTGCGTGAGTTGTACGATTTCATCACTCAGCAATCTCATAATCAAAAAATCGATCGATTTTGTAGCGAACAAGCCATACAGTGGCATTTCATCCCACCATATTCTCCCCATATGGGCGGTTTATGGGAGGCGGGAATAAAATCAGTAAAGACGCACTTACGTCGAGTGCTGAGCGAAGCTTTGTTGACGTTCGAGGAAATGTATACCGTATTAGTTCAGATCGAGGGATCGTTGAATTCACGTCCGTTAACGCCAATCTCCAGCGATCCTACCGACCTCGAAGCGTTGACTCCGGGTCATTTTTTAATCGGGACTTCGCTCACTGCGATTCCAGAGAGAAATTTCATCGAAACACCGTCAAATCGTTTAACCCAATTTCAATATCTCGCGAAATTAACACAGCAATTCTGGACACGACGTTGGTCCCATGAATATTTGTCAACTCTTCAACAACGCCACAAATGGAATCGCGAGGATCGAGTCTCTGATCTTACGGTTGGAACCCTGGTTCTATTGCGCGACGAACAAACTCCATCGATGCAATGGGCTTTAGGGCGAATACTCGAGTGCCACCCAGGAAAGGATTGTCAAACTCGAGTAGTCAGTATAAAAACTGCCAAAGGCATTGTCAAGCGTACGTTGGCAAAATTATGTATCTTGCCAATAGAAAGGTAACACGAAACCACCTTTCAAGTTCCTTTATCTTTAGCGTTATTTTTACGTCATTTTGTATTCAGTGTTTAAGTGCTATTTAAGCGACATTTGGTGTCGCTTTGTGATAATATTTTATTGAAAGCCCCGTCTTTCAAGGCGGGCGATATGTTAGATCATATAAGTCGTTTGAATATCGCGGGCGTTGTGCCCAAAGTGGGGGAGAAGAGGCGTAGTCGACGGTTGGGGAAAAAAAAAAGATGGCTGCGGCCCACGAGTACGAGCATACGCACGGTGCGCGAGAAAATATCGTTTAATAATTTAATACTTGTAATAAGCAATTTTGATTAAAATAAATACATACCAAAGGTGAAATAAGCAAAGGGAGAAAAACATTTTACGTAACACCCGCCTACCTCATCCCGGGGTAGACACCGATTAAAAATAATCATTATAATGACCTTTCAAAATATGCCCGTGAAAACCCCGCGCGTTTTTGCAAGAAAAATTAAAAACAATGCAAAATTGGTGTACTTTTTCCATTTACCGCAAACTTTGCCCAAACGACGCAAAATACGACAACAGTTTATACGAAGAATTTTGTAGATAATTAAGTTTCGTATGAAAAAGTTTATAAAGGCATATAGCTATCGTTAATAGATTACGCCTGAGAAAACGTCAAAGTTGCTCGATGAAAACCCCGTGAGTAGGCAAGTCGCCGAGGGCTCCGATTAGTTGTTAAGTTTAGTATCAGCTAGTTAGCGTTAATTAAAAAATCCGTAAAGTTAATGAGTGAACGAAACCTAATCGCTAAGTTGTTGACGCTTATCAAAACTGTTTTCACTCATTTTTCGAATTTTGACAGGGGTTGAAATTTTTTTTTCCTTCTTTTCGAATTTTTGATTTTTTGCATTTCTGAAACGAACAATTGGAGGTTCATGAAAACAGTATAAGCTTATAGGGAATTTCATTCGTGAAACATTCAGTCACTTCATTTTCCTTCGTATGCCGAACCTTTTTCTCGAAACATACAAATGAACAAAAAATTGTACCTTCAACCCACTGTTAAGGGGTTGATAACGTGAAATTATTGGAAACATTGAATATGCATTCAAACAATCATCTGAAAGGAATCCTTACATATTTTTTTCGATTTTCGATCTTTTCAATTTTTGCATGTTTTTAATTTGTTTATTGTTATAAACAATTAGATCTCAATGGTCATAGCTGATGAATATTTCTAATATTTTTAGGAATCCAGACCACATTTACAAAAAAAAAATGAAAATTAATAATTAACAAAATTTAAATTATTCAATTGTTTGTTGTAAAAACTCTTAAAAATGAAAATAAAAAATAACGATTATCAATGGTTTTTTCGATTTTACCACATAGTATTTTTTCCAAAATTTTATTTGCATGATCTGCTACTTTTATTTATTGTTATTAATAATTGTTGATAAACAAAAATATTTTTTATGAACTTCTTTATTATTTCTGCATTTAGGAGCATATGTGCAAAAAATTAAAAAAAAAAGTTAAACAATTGTTTTGAGCCCCTACTTTCGATTTTCAACCACTTCTACCGTTTTAATCGTTCATGCCATAATTATTAAAGAAATGGTATACATTTGTACAACCAAAGTCTTCATGGCGTCGCTTGAGATATGAATAGTTATTTGCACTTTGTCGATAATATTAATAATTATGCAGAAAATCATTCATATAGTGATGATCAATGTCTTCTATGAGCTATTGTAACCGAATATGTGTAAATGCATATGTTTGCATGGAAATTATATTTATACATACACACTGTCACACGTTTTTCCGGCAACCCCCTCGGCGCGCACAAAATCCTCGCTCGCCTGCCCGTGGCAAATTTTTATTTGCTCACCGGCGAACGAGGAAACTGCCCGACTTTGCTACAGCCTTCATCGATGGTGGAGGGGCTGGGATTCGCACTGGGTAGTCCACAAATAAAACAAGCACTCGCGCATTTTATATCGTGTATAATGTTTCACAAATGATATCTTTTATTGACGCCTAGGTGGACTCGATACAGAATCAAAATACTAAAAATACTAAACGGACGGACAGAAACGGAATCTCGATCACGGGAACTATTCAACGCGTGAGATAGAAACTTTATGAAATTTGTCTCAGCCAACTTGGCAGCCGAGTCGGCGTATAAGATGGCGTCGCCAGAAAACGTGCTCGTGAGAGCCGTTATAAATGAATTCTCGATTTAGATTCTTCCTCCGGCCGAGACCCGGATCGACACTTAGTGTTAAAATTAATTGGACTCGCACCTCGCGCGATACTACACAATATAGACCTCGGTTAGACGATCCAATGAAATTACGAGAACGAGAAAATCCAGGCAACGATAAAAGGCGGGACAACAAGACACGATCGGGCTCTCGAGCGTTAACCGGCCGCTACGACAATATCGCTATAGCTCTATACAATTCTACCGCTATAAAAATACCCAAAAAATACTGAACTGAGCGAAGCAGCGATCGGTTTATTTTCCGGTTTATTTTCTGTGGCTGGACCCCGGATGATCCTCGGTTTGTCACCCGTCACGTTATTCAGAGGAGTTGCTTTTCTTGAGCAACGAGAACGGCTACAACACGAAAACCATGTCTTTCCTCGCTCGCGACGAAAGCTTGAGTCCCTGAGCAATTAGGCGCGTTTTTCCCTCTCGACGCGGGTCCTTTTACCCCCACCCCTTGCCTATTCAACGCTCGCGAATAATTTAAACCGCTGTTCGGCACGTTAGTGGTACGCGACTCAAAAACGATTGATAGAGCGACTTGAGTGCGTGCAACGATGGGAAATCGACCCCAAGCTCGAAAACGTAACCTCGACGGCCACGAGCTTCGATGCAGTGGCTCTGCAGCTGACCTTGGTGCAGTTTTAGGTGGCGGAGCATGAATCCACAGACGAGCAAAACTGCTCGGGGTGGCTGGCGTGATGATAGCCTGGCTGACGTCACAGCAACGCTCGAGATTCACGGCAAGGCGAATCGATGATGGAATATCGACACGAGCGAAAGCAGAGCGCTCTCTCCCCACTATCTGCCCGAGCGTCGTATGTGGCTCTCACATGCTTTTTACCGTTGCCAACACTTCGAGAATTACCGAAAGGAAGCGGGAATTGGGATCTCGTTAAGCGACGTTTTCTCGCCATACTATACACCCGTGCCGTGAGGCTAATTATGCATCGTTCGAGTTCGCTGTATCAAAGTTCGTGACCGTTGAGGTTAGACTTTCGAGCTTTTGGAGTTTATCGTTGTGCGCTCTCGGATCGCCCAATAAATCGATTCCGTGTCGCTTGCCACTGCCATATGGATCAGCGGCTCAATTATAACTAGCGTTTAGTTGGCGTGGGGTGGGGGTAAAAAGGACCCGCGCCTAGTAACAAGAGCGCGCCTAATTGCTCGGACTCTAGCCTTTGTCGTGAACGATAAGAGACGCGGTTGTCGTATCGCTGCCGTTTCCGTTGCCCAAGAACGCGACGCCACCGAATAATATCACGGGTGGACAACCGACGACGATCCGGAGTCCATCTACGGAAAACAAACCGGTGGGGCTGTCGCTTCGCTCTTTTTTACATTGTGTGTCAGGGATCCATTGTGTAGAATGAAGCGATATTGTCGTGACGGGACGTTAACGCGCGTGAGCCCGATAGCGTCTTTGTTTCCGCGCATCTCATCGTCGCGCGTGTATTTCCGCGTTCCTTATATTCTTCGGATTGCCTAACGGGGTCCAACCTTTTATTACGCGGGGTTAGAGTTCACTAAATTGTGTTTGTCGCCCGGCTCTCGGCTGAATCAACATCGTAATCATCAATTTGGTGAGAGACCGCTCTCGCGAGCCAGGATGTCTGTCGTCGCCATCTTGCATGCCGTGACGGCTCCCAACATGAGGCGGCAGATTTGTCGTCGTTTTGCCAAATTGTTTGTATGGCCGGAAGTGCGAGGGTTAACTATATCGATAAAGTATATCGAGCCGAGGATCAATGCATTGTTGCAACGTAAATTATTAAGGATGTGGTTGAACACGGGAACTTTTATTTATTCTTTTTCATTGTGATAAATTATTATTGTCTTTTTCGTAAATAAATTATATTGTGATTCCCTGTCAAATTTGTGTGTGTTGTTGCATTATTATAGTCACCTTGTGAGAAACCCAGCCCCTCTACCATTTCGATGGCTGTAGCCAAGTCGGGCCGGTTTATCGCGCGCTTGTGTGAAAAATAAATTCGTCGCGAGAGATTTTCTCTTTCGTGCCTGGCGCCCAATCTCACAAGTGTTGCGGGAGGTTTTGAGAGCAAACTTTGCGGAAAAATGCGTCACAATACATATTACATACATATTACACACATATTATTCATATTACATTTTATATATACTTTATGTTTATATATTATTTAGAGATTTTCGTGGGATGTCGGCAAGTTTATGTATTGCGTCCTGGTATAATAATTGTATTTTTGACGAGAGTAATTTTATCCTCATGTGAAAAGTATAAAAACGCATTGTGCATCGAGTTGAATGTATTGTGTCTTGTGTGTTCCACAAATACTTTTAGTTTATAAATTTATAGATTAAATATTAAGATTACATTTTTATAGCTTTATTATTGAACATTGACTTTCGTTATTCTTGGTGCGGTGGAAGAATATGGCTTCCGTTGGCCAGTGCTTCTTGTGCGAAGTATAAGTGACTGGGATATAGGCAATGACAACGACGATCCTTATTCGGCAAATGTCGAGAACCAGCCTTCAACAACAGGTATGGATGCGAGACAAATAAAGCCGACGTCGAAGGGAACAATGTATCAGTCATTTGGAATAAATGTAGTGCTATGTATTAATAAATAATACTTTCTTTGTCAAGACTGGAATATAAATGTAGGGAAAGGGTAGAATCAGGGAGTAGAGAATAATTGTTGGACACGTTTACGTAAAGAACAATAAAATAACTATTTATTTTAATATAATGAATATCTCGTAACGTCTTTTCTCGCATAGCCTCTGTTCAGAACTGACTCCCTCTTCTTCGTTCCTTTCTTCGCGACGTTCCTCTGGGTGGGGGTACAGGCACGTAGCCCTGGGCTCAGGGCCCGTTCCCACATAAATATCGATATATATATATTATCACACCGACGCTTACCTGGGGAAGGAGATGGGGGAAAATAAATATGACATTAAAAGCAAAAAAAAAAGATGACAAAAATACTTTGGTTTATTATATTTAAAAAAATGAATGTAATATTGGCATAGTCAATCCACAACTATTTTTCGTCAGCGTGGGTCTCGGGCCACACGGAAGTTGTTCGCAGGAACAAAAAAATTAATACGATAAAAGTAAAGATAAAGAAAAGAAATACTAACGCAATAAAAAGGAAAGTAACAAATTGCCAGAAAAAACTTGATACTAAAATAAAATAAGGAAAAAGATCGGAAAATGATGATATCGTAATTCTTAACGCAAAAATAATAACGTGAAAAGAAAACTATAATATAATATTTGGGAGGGGTCCGGGGGTAAATTCTACACAAGATAGTTCGGGCACAAATCTCGAAACTTCGGGGCGAAACGCAAAATCAAAACAGTCTCTCTCACTATACTCGGCCTTGGGCACCAGCCATTTTTCATAAGGCATAACTGCCTGTCGTACGTGAGCCTCGCTCACGTACGCTCGAATTTTCGCTATCTTCACTCTCTAACTCACTCTCACACGCGGTCCGCTTCTCGCACACATACTCTACTGGCTAGCTTTTAGGGCGCGCGGATGTCTGAGGGGTGGTGGTTCCGTCGCAATGGCCTCTTATCATTAGTTATTACCTCCGTGAGGTGTAACGCGAGAATCACCGATTTGACAAAAAAGCTGATTCTACTGATTATTAATTTAACGCAATAAAATAAACAATAAGAAAGGGACAGATGTCGCAAAAAGTAAAAGGGAAAAGAGTCACGAATAGTCACCACGGTGCACTCGCGGCTCGACACAATTCAAAAGGGGGGTGGGGCTCGAACACGAATCAATTTGCAGGCAAAACGCGTTTTCTCATAAAAAGACTGAGGATGCAGTACTTACTCTCATATCCTGCTTTTCCCTGCTTCTATTCCTCACTTTGCTCGTCTCCTTTCTCATCTTCATTTTTTTCACCGTTCTCTACTTGACTCTATACACTCTTCTTTCTCTACTTTCCCTACTACAATTCTTTTTCTCGCTCTACGTTTATTCCACGCTACATGCTCGCTCGAAGTATCGCCAATATGGCAACACCTGGGTGGTCTTGTCGCGGGGTAAAGGGAGAGGGGGGGGGGGGTATCGATGGCAGTGGTGACTCGATCGATGCCTGGGTCTCGTGATAGATGATTGATGGCTTGTGTCTTGGCTAGCTAGGGGTTGGTGGATTCCGTTCGCGTGGCTCGGGGGATGGCGGGCAGCGAGAGGGCCGTGTCGCAATGCCATGTGGGTGCGCGATAAATCCCGCGACTGCTACCCTCTCCATATGTCTCATGAGTCGATAATTGATTATCGACCGGTGCTGCTTTCACGTGGCGTGGGGCGAAATAATTGTGCCTTTTGGCCGACGAGGAGCAGAAAATCATGGCTGCCGGTCTCGATCTGTCACTCTGGTGGTTGCTTTGGTGGCTGATGTGGTGTCCAAAGATGACTGAACATTGACGGAAGTAGGCAGGTCTCTTGGTGATGATCTCCAAAGGATGAGCCTTCACTGCCTCGCCGCAGCCCCGTCCTCGTAAATTCATAACTGATGGCTCGTCGCGGTCTCGGTGGTCGCAATGTGACAGGTGGGGTTAAACATCGGAAAAGGAGTAAGTAATTAGGAAGGGAATTTGTCAGTGAAGGTCAGGCGTGTCGTGAGGGAAAAACGGAATGGGATCTGACTTTATGATACGGTACTTAAATGACTAGCTATACTTAATCTAACTATTACTAATTTTTACAGGTTTCATAGGCCGCGGCGCTTCGAGCGAGGCATTTCTTATTTGTGGCTGCAACAATATATATTGTGACGTGGCGTTACAGAGGGAGCCACAGTTAAAGAGTTTTTGTACAGAACCCCGCGCTCGGAGTCCGCCACCACACTTGGGTATAAATAAACGAGAAATGTAAATATTGACTTTAAGGAAAACCGAGTATAAAAATAGAGCACAATGGAAATAGAGTAAAATGTAGATGATAAAGAGCTCGATAAAACAACGAGACACCGAGAAAGCTTCCCCAATACATTCCCAAGAAAACCCGGAATATTTCCCTGTACAACCCCGAAAAACACTACGATTTCCCCACGAGATACCTTTTTCCCTTCCCCACAACCCCTGACGTATCGTCGGAAAAGGCCCATCACAGCAGAGCAACAGCACGTCCTGGAGAGTCGAACCACCAACAGCATCTCCAAGGAGAATCACCCACGCTGCACTGTCTGCTAGAGAGGGTCAAACGAGATCATCCCGTGCTCACAAAAATTATCAGGCTCAAATTTGCCGCAGAAAGTGACAGTTCATGAGCGCAGCAATATCCCACTCTACTCGGCTGCCGTGTCGATAAGAGCCAAATCCCGGAGCACGTGCAGTGAGAGAGTGTGGAGAGAGAGTACCCTCTCTATGCTAATGAGGGCAGCAGCGTGTGGTATCGATCGTTGCCATCGATCACCAAGGATTCCCACGAGAGAGAGAGTGATGTCACCACGTGTGGCCAAGTCTTCCCAGCCAATCACCAGTCGCTCTCCAGGACCGACAGAATTCCGCATGAGCGAATCAATAAGGATCATCGATGAGTGGCTAATCATCGGACATACATCACTCCCGTATCCCCTGCCCTGCCCTTTGATTTCCTTTTTGAGCCTTCTTGTCGAGTAACGAGCGAAGAGTCCTCAGTTCAAGCGTAGCGTGGATAGCGAATAGAGATAACAAAAAATACAGAGAATAGAGTTTATGGAGTAATTGTATAGCGTTTATAGAGTGCGAGAGTGAGAGAGAAGAAGAGAGTGAAAAGTTTAAGATTGAGTTCCTTTAAGTTCTTATATCGAGTCTTCATATTTGTTTTTGTTATATTGCAATTTTTTTTTTGTATAAAGTTTTTTTTGGAAATAACGAACAGGAGAAAGAGTGTATAGAGTGGTTGCGAAGAAAAGAGAGAGAGGCGATAACAGAGTGAAAAGAGAAAAAAAAGGAAATACCAGAGGAAAGAGAGAGCACGAGAAAAAAAGAACCAGAAGCGTGAGCAGTAAAACTTGCTATCTCGAGTGTTGCCAAATTTTTATAATTGCGAGCGTGTACCGGCCACGAGGTGGACGCCATATCTCCCGGTAAAACTTGCGTGCGTTTGCCTTCTCAGAATGTGTATCAATTCGTGCGATGTGGTGGTGTAATTATTAGAGTCAGTCCGCAATTTTTTGCGTTCCCGATAATTTTGATAAATGGTTCATCGCGTTCCCCAAAAATTTTAATGAACCGTTATTTGTGTTCCCTGATAATAGTGTTACAAACTCGTTTGGCGTTTTCCCCACTAAATTCATTAACAGAAGAAAGCGTGTAAAATACCCGAAAAATTAACCTGCCATTGAAAAACGACCGCGGTAATTATTAAGGTATTATTATTAAGAAGCCAAAACACCGATTTCCCCCCCCCCCCCGCCCCCCTCAGAGTATCCGCAGTTTGAATTGTCCTTTGTGCGAGCTAGTCCGGGTATTATTATAATATTGGTTTCTCGTGAAACCTTCGAGTGAGATTATTAGAGAATATTTGGTTTAGTCGAGTACGGTAACTATACCGAGAAAATAGGTGGCACCCAATATCATTATTATTCTTTTTTTTTGCGTTTTTTCGATTTTGAAGCAAGAGTTTGCGGTCCGCCGACGCATTGGCGTAACCCCTAATAATTTGTGCGATTTCCCTTTTTGTTTTGGGAATATATTTTGTTTGCTTTTCTGTTAATAGTATTGCGGATTGTTTTACTACCGAGAACAAATATTGTTTTATTTCTTTTTTTGTTAATCCCGTGCTTGAGTTTCCCTAATTTCTCCCCCCCCCTTTAAAAGTCGGCGTGACAATATATATACTAGCAACGAAGATTGAGGTCTATAGAAGCACAAAGCCTATAGCCCGCTTGGTTCCAATTTTTTCGTGAGTCAAACATACGCTAGGAGGCTCTAGTGTCAACCGGTCGATATGCTCCGCCTTCTAGCTTCGATGCTCGCAGCCATCTGGCTACGGTGGGGTCACGTAGCTTCCCCTGACTTCCCTCTCTGTGGCTACCCCTGCCGTCCCTCATTCAGCACCGCTCGACAACGCGCGGCGGCGGACTTATTTTTACGAACAATGACTACATTCACACGACGAGCTTTATTCCGATTTTACTAACATCGGTGTACTAAAATCGAGCGTAATGCGCGGTGTAAATAGCGTATTATACTCGAATTAACAACGTACGTGTAAACCGGAGTAAATTATTGAAACCCAAACCTAAGAACCCCTAATCCAAGCGGGGTACACAACATAAATATTATAATGCTCATTCAATATTCAATCAGCTACGCTAGCGTAGTTGGTAGAGCGACAAGATACGAGTCGGACTGCGCGCAATCGAGACACGGATTGGTTTTTTTTTTTTTTTTTTTTTTTTTACCTGATTCTCTTTTAACCAACGATTTCACATATTCACTAATTTTCATACACTTTTCACATTGAACATAGACATTTTTGTGTGAAATATACGCGGGAAAAGGTGATGAATGCCCCACTTTAGAGTGGGGCGTTCATCAGCCCCTACTCTCAGAGCGACAGAGATCGCATCATCGAACTAATCGTGAATGCGCGAGAGATAGCGCCGTCAAGCTGATCGCGATTGCGAGAGCAGCGATAGTCCAATATCATCATTACATCTCTACGCGTGACCTGCTCGTATTAACATGTTGCTCTCTCTCTTATAAAAACTTTTTTCTCTGATTTTTTATATTTTATTTATTGTGTATATCGCAAATTGCATAATTGCAAAAAAATAAAAATAATGAAGCCGGGGATTGAACTACCGACTTAGCACATACAGAAGCAGCGCCGTACCAATTACCCCAACTTGGATACGTATAATTTTAGTATCTTTTTAAGTATAAAAATCGTGTCCTCGCTCGGATTTCGATTTCATTAGATTTGCTTGGTTGGGTTAATTAACTCCTAGTTTACGTAAATATAAAGAAATAATTAAAAAAATAAGTTTGTCTCGACGTAGAGGTCATTAAAATGCAAAAGTATTTGCAATGAATAGGTCTATCTTCGTCGGTATCAGCAATGCACACCCAAACCCCCACTTTACGTTCGTAACGCTCCTGTGCGAGAGAGCGCACCCATCACCCCAGCTGCGAGTGCGAGTGAAATAGCATCATCACCCGTAGGTGGAGCCAACGCAGTTATACAGCCGCTCACGTGTGTTAGTTCTGTACGTGAGCGCACACATGTAAACTCGACGCTAGCGACGTCTTACCGTTGGGGAAGAAAGATTGTCCGAGCTCCCCAACTTTTTTGGAACAAAGCGGGCTATAGGCTTTGTGCTTCTATAGGCCTCAATCTTCGTTGATACTAGTGGGGCTATGCCCTCCTGCCCGCTTCGCGCGCCAACTCCCCCGTCCAACGCCAATCGTAAACCCAAATCCTCTCTGGTTGGATATAATAGGACACCCGGTATATAGCCCCCAATGGTTTCACCCAGCAGCGCCGATTCACCTGCCTACCTACTTAAGACTTAACTTATGCGGGGCCCAGCCTTTTTTTTATGGTGGTCAGGGGCCCTGGACTTGATTTATAGGAGGTCGCACCATTCGTGTACACGGCTAAACCACACCCAAACTGAAACCTCCACAACAACACTTTAGCAACGCTCTTAGCAATGCCAATTCTTGTACAGGGCGGCGGCGGCGATATATTTTTATAATATATATATATATATATATATATATATATATATTGTAAAGTGGCGTCACAGAAGGAGCCACAGTTATATAGTTTGTAGTAAATCCCACGCTCGAAGTCCGCCATCGCACTTAAAAAAAAAGAAATGTAAATATTTATTGTAATAAAATAGAGTAAAACGTCATAATACAACGAGACACTGAGAAGGCCTTCCCCAATAATTCCCAAGAAAACCCGAAATAATTCCCATTACAACCTTGAAAAACGCTGCGATTTCCCCACGAGATACCTTTTTCCCCTCCTAATACCCCCTGACGTATCCCCGGCAGAAAGCCCAGCAAGAGCAACAGTACGTCCTGGAGAGCCAATACACCAACAGCATCCCCGAGGAAAATCACCCACGCTGAGCTGCGAGCTAGAGAGGGTAACAAGAACATCACGCGCTCACCTAAAATTATTCGGCTCAAATTTGCCGTTCATAGTCAGCGCGGCAATAGCCACGACGATAAGGGCCAAATCACGGCCCACCTGTGGAGAGAGTGTGTCTCTATGCTAATGAGGGCAGCAGCGTGCGATATGGATCGTTTCTATCGACCCACGTGAGTTCCTACGAGAGAGAGAGAGATGTCACCACGTGTGGCCAAGTATTCCCGGCCAATCACCAGTCGCTCTCCAGGACCAAGAGAAACTTCGCATGCGCGAATCGATGAGGATCATCGATGAATGGCTAATTATCGGAAATGCGTCATCCTAGTATCCCCTTCCTTGCCCTTTTACTTCCTTCTCCCCCTCGTGTCGAATGAAGAAGAAAGCTCTTCACTTCGAGCGTAGAGGCGAAAGCGAAAGCATATAGAGTTTATAGAGTATATTGTAAAGAGTTTAAAAGCGGGGGCGAAATTTGTAGAGAGTGTAGAGCGTGTGAAAGAGACAGAAGGGGAAAGAGTGGAGAGTTTTGAGGAGAGTTCGGCGAGTGATATTGAGTTTTCTTTTGAGTATTATATACATTTTTTTTTTTTTCTATTAATTGTGAATTTTTTTTTGTATAAAGTTTTTTTTTTGAGATGACGGACAGGAGTGAGTGTAAGAGAAAGAAAGAGACTAGCGACGGAGAAAAGAGGGGGGGAAAAAAGAGAATCGAGGCGTAAAAGAAGGAAAAGAATCTACGGGAAAAGAAAGAGTGAGTAGCTCAGATTTTCTTTATTGAGCATTGTGCGACATTTTTCGTAATTATTGCGACAGAGCACCGGCCACGAGGCGGTAGCCATATTGTCCCCGGTACAATTTCGTGCGTGTACCGCGTCAGTAAGTGTACCGAATCGTGCGGCGTGGTGGTGTAATGTTAGTCATCCCCGATTTAATTTGCGTTCCCAATATTTTTTAATAAAACTTTAATTTACGTTCCCGAAAATGTTGAGTCAAGTCTAAGCATTATTTTTTCCTTTTTTTTTGTTGCGTTTTCCCCCAAAAAGTGTGATAAAACATTATATTGCGTTTCCACGAAAAAATTAATAAAAGTTTAAGAAGAGTGAAAAATAGCCGAGAAATTCACCTGCAATAAGTAAACGACCGTGGTAATAATTAAGAAGCCGAAACACGGAATTCCCCCCCCCCCCCGAGAGTATTGCCCGTTTGAATTGTCCTGTAGGCGATTATATATATTTTTTTTGTGTGACATTAAGAGAATTTAGAGAATAGTTTGCCTTCGAGTTGAAGAGTACGGTAGCTATACCGGATAAATAGCTGGCGCCCAATATCGTTATTATTATCATTATTTTTTTTGTGTTCATTTGCGTTGCTTCGATTTTGAAGCAAGAATTGCGGTCCGCCGACGCATTGGCGTATCCCCAGTATATCTGGCGATTTTTTTTTGTTTGGAAGATATATATTTTGTTTGTTCTTTTTTTTTGGTTACTAATATTAAGGATTGTTATCATCGAGAATAAATATCGTTTTATATTTTTTTTGTTAAGCCCGAGTTTGCGTTTCTCTTATTTTTTCCCCCTTGTTGAAAGTCGGCGTGACAATATATATATATATATTGTCACGCCGACTTTGAATTGGGGGGGGGGGGGAAATAAAATAAGGGGAAAATCGGGTTAACACGAAAGATATACGCTATTTATTCGTAGATAACAATAAAATGAATATATTACAAAAAAAAAGGAAACTAAAACGAAAATCGCAAGAAAAAACAAAATAATTAATAATAATTATTATTGTCCGGTTGGGCGCCAGCTAATTTTATGGCATAACTGCCTTTCAACTCCAACGGTTATCAACGACAGGGTAATTTTGTACACGGGCCAGCTCATGCGCCGCTGGGCGATACTCTCAGGGGGGGGGGGAGGTCCGCGGTTCGGCCTCTTAATAATTACCACGGCCGTTGGTCCTGGCAGGCTCGTTTTGGCTATTTTCTAACTGTAATTAATCGGGGGTGAATTTAGTGGGGAGACACAATGTCATCTCTTCGGGGGGGGGGGGGGAGATCGCAACACAAAAAAAAAGGAAAGAAAAATAATTCCGTACAAATTATTGGGAAAACAAAGGAAAATTATAACTTTCCAAAATTATCGGGGAACGCAAAAATAATACTTTCAAAATTATCGGGGGACGCAAAAATAATAATCGGTTTTATCGGGGGGGGGGGGGGGCGCAAAGAAAAAAAAATATATGACTTTTCAAAAAATTTCGAGGAACGCAAAAAAAAAACAAATTAATCGGTTGTATTGGGGAACGCAAAAACTAAAATAGGAACGAATAAATTTGCGGCTGACTCTACTTATTGTACACCACCACACTGCACGGGCTCGATACAGGTCAAAGGGATACACGCACGCAAATGTTCCGGAAAATGGCGGCCGCCTCGTGGCCAGCACGCGTTCACAATTTTATAAAAATCTCGCCACACTTGAAAATAGAAATTCGGGCTACTCACTTTCTCGTCTTTTCTTTTTATTTCTCGCTTCTTTCCTTTTTCCGTCTCTTTTTCTCTTTCCTCGTGTTCGCCTTCTCTTTCTCTTACTTCTTCTCTTTCCTCGTTTTCGCCTTCTCTTTCTCTCACTCACTCCTGTCCGTTTCGCAATAAACTTTATACAAAAAAAAAACTCAAAACGCAATAATACCAAAAAAAAAAAAAAATGAAACTATATAAACTCAAAAAAAAACTTAATATCTCCACACAACAAATAAAAACTCCACACTCTCAAAACTCCCTCCAAACTCTTCTCACTCTCTCCTTCTCTCTCACTCTCTACAACTCGCAACTCTATAAATCTTAATCTCGCCTTTTCTACTCTCTGTCGCCTCTACGCTCGAAGTGAGAAGGCATTTCTTCTCACTTGACACGAGGCCTGATAAGGGAAGTCAAAGGGCAAGGAAGGGGTCACAGGACTGACGCGTTTCCGATGGGTAGCCATTCATCGATCAGCTCTATCGATTCACGCATGCGAAATGGTCCTTGTCCTGGAGAGCGATGGTTGATTGGCCGGGAAGACTGTGTGGGGATTAATACCTCAGTTTCAGGTTGTGCTGGTTTGGAAATGAGTTTACACGTTTAGCTATTAACAAGATAACAAAATATATCTTTATTAAATTAAAACAAAGTAAAGCTTATATTAGCCCGTGGGCAGTCAGTCGTGTGTCGTGTGTGTAACTCTTGTGTCTACTCTCCGTGAAGACGCCGGTGAGAGTGACGCCACGCCTGGCCTGTAGCGATATAACTCGCTAGCATTCGACCATCGATTAGTCGCGACGACTATCGATCGGTCGAGAGCGACATCGTTGGAAGAGCCACGTTGCGAACGTAGCTGCAGGCAAGGCGACACCACACTACCCCCCTCCTAGCAACCGAGTTAGGTTGCGAAATGGACTGTTTTTTTTTATTTTTTTATTAGCACTAGCATAGGTTCGAGGAGGCGTATCAGGGCGAGGAGTCAAGGTCAAGGGCGGAGCAACCGGGATCGGTAAAATGTTTTTTTTTGTTAGATGATACGAGATATCCTTTGCTTGATGCGAAAGTAATGCTGGAAGAGAGGTGCGGTGTATCGTTGGTGGTAACGATGAGGCTGCTTGCGTCGATGGCGTTGGAGATGAGTCGAGACGTAGTGGTGACGATGGAGTTAAAGGTGTTGCGAGTCTTGGTGGCGATTGCAACGCGAAAAACGGCATGGAATTTTTGCAATTTCTCGTTTCGTTTGCAATTTCCCGAGTTGTTTCGAAGAATGCGGGTACGATTCTTTCTGTAGAAACTGTAACAGGTTCACCTTTGATTAATATTTTAAAAACTACGTCAGACAGTCGTTCGATAATTTCGAAAGGACCATTGAACGGCTGTTCAAGTGCTTTCTTCGCGTCATTTTTGACAAAAACATGTGTGCAACATGTGTAAAGTGATTTATGAGTAAACGGTTTTTTTCTCGAGTGATGTGCAGTCGGGACAGGTCGTATAGCACGCATAAAAGAACGGAGTCGTTGGACATAGAGTTGCTGATCGTCGTTCTTTTCGTGATCGATAAGAAATTCTCCTGGTAGTCGCAAAGTTGTTCCGAAGACGAGTTCAGCGGCTGTGGCTTTAATATCCTCCTTGATACTCGTTCTCAAACCCAAGAGAACGATCGGAAGGGTGTCCACCCATTCGGGTGACTCGTGACACATGATAGCGGATTTTAAGGAACGGTGCCATCTTTCGACCATCCCGTTCGAGGCGGGATGATAAGAGGTAGTTCGAATTCTTTCGCAGCCGACGAACTTGAGCAGCGCGTTAAAGAGCGCGGATTCGAATTGGGAACCGCGATCGGTGGTAATAGTACTAGGTGCTCCATACCGAGAAATCCAGTTAGAGAAAAAGGCGTTGACTACACTTTCGGCAGAGATATCCGATATTGGTATTGCTTCCGGCCATCTGGTGAAACGATCGATAATGGTGAGGCAGTATCGGTAGTTCCTTGACGGAGGCAAGGGTCCCACAATATCAATATGAACGTGGCCGAAACGATGCGAGAGTCCGTGAGTGGCATCGAAAACGCGTTTTCGGAGCGTTGTCGGGATGTAAGGACGAACTGTATCGTTGGAAAAATCGCAATAGATTATCTTTTCGGAGTTCTCCACTCGTGCAGGTCGGAGAACGAGAGACGTGTTTGATTCGAGCAAATTGCGTAGCTCTTCATCAGCTGCTTGAGCGTCGGCAAGGTCATCGGTCGAGAAAAGTGTTGGCATGTCGATGGTTTCGATTCTAGAAAGGGCATCTGCAACAACGTTATCGGAGCCACTTACGTGTACGATATTGGTAGTAAACTGCCCAATGAAGTCTAGCTGACGTAATTGACGTGGCGAGGTTTTGTCGCTGCGCTGTTTGAAGGCGAAGATGAGTGGCTTATGATCCGTCTTTACCGAGAGACGACGTCCTTCGATCATGAACTGGAAAAACTTCAGGCTAGCAAATATAACAAGTAATTCGCGATCGTACGTGCTATATTTTGCTTGTGTAGGTGAAAGTTTTTTTGAAAAGAATCCGAGCGGTTCCCATTTGCCATTGCAAAATTGTTCCAATACTGCGCCCATTGCCGAGTCAGACGCGTCCGTCTGAAGGGTGCATTCTCCAAAGGATGAGCGAGGAGAGATGCGTTAGCTAGTTGAGTTTTGCAGGCGAGGAAAGCTTTTTCTGATTCCGTAGTCCAGATGATCGAACGTTTGTCGTTCTTTTTCGCGCCAGCGAGATAAGCATTCAATAGGACCTGCGAATGAGAAGCGTTACGAATAAATCTACGATAAAAGTTTATGATTCCCAGGAAACGGCGAAGTTCGGAAACGTTTCCGGGTTTTTTGTAATCAAGAATGGTCGCGACGCGATCCGGGAGCGGTCGAGTCCCGAATTCGTCGATTTCATAACCAAGATAATGAACTGTCCTTTGGCCGAACGCGCACTTCGCGACATTAATAGTGAGACCGTACTCGTTAAGTCGCTCGAAAAGGATTTTTAAGTGTTTTTTGTGTTCGTGAAGATCCCTCGATGCGACGAGGATGTCGTCAATGTAACAAAAAGCAAAATCGAGGTCGCGAGTGACCGTGTCCATGAATCTTTGAAACGATTGTGCGGCATTGCACAGACCAAACGTCACGACGCTAAATTCGAACAACCCGAATGGGGTAATTACAGCCGTCTTTGGTCGATCTTCCGGAGCGACAGGTATTTGGTTATAAGCGCGAGTGAGATCGATCGTCGAAAATACAGTACGCCCACGAAGGCGATGAGAAAAATCGTGTAAATGCGGGATGGGATACTTGTCTGGCTCGGTGACGCCGTTGAGTCTCCGATAATCCCCGCAAGACCTGGATTAACCGGACTTTTTGACTAGGTGAAGAGGACTTGCCCATTGGCTGTTGGATCGGTAGCAAATTCCCCGGGACATCATGTAGGCGAAATCTGACCTTGCTGCTTCGAGTTTTTCGCCGGTTAAACGACGAGCACGTTCGGCGAGAGGAGCTCCTTTAGTGACGATATGATGTTGTACATCATGAGTCGACACTTCGGTAAAGGTGAAAGGCCTCGTAATAGCCGGAAATTCGTTGAGGAGTTCTCGAAAAGGCATATCGAAAGCAATGGTCGTGATTGAGGAATGAGCTTCGTAGTTGACGATTCCGATCGAAAAAAGATTCGTCTCGGTATCGATCAAGCGTCTCTGTTTGAGATCTACGAGGAGTCCGAAATGAGCGAGGAAATCTGCACCGAGAATGGCGCGGGACACTTCTGCTACTGTAAAAGTACAAGAAAAATTACGACGCAGTCTCAAATCGAGCGACAACAATTTTTCGCCAAAAGTGTCTATCACAGTATTGTTCGCGGCGTAGAGTTTGAAAGACGTTGGTTTTGAAACAACGTTACTTGCACTCACTCGCGGTATCACAGAAATGTCTGCCCCTGTATCGACAAGAAAATTCAGTCCCGATTTCCTGTCGATAATAATGAGGCGGTATTGTCTAAGGCCGTCGTCGTTTATTGACTCGATACACAACGGCGTTGCTAGTTTTCCGAATTGTTTTCGCGAGACACCCACGCACAAGGACGATGACAATTACGAGCCCGAGAGCCGAATCGACGATGAAAGTAACAAATTTTCTTACCATCGCTGAGGCTATCGTTATTGTTGTTACCGTTTCGTTCGTCTCTGCTTGCTGGCCACGGAGGTTTCGATCTCGATCTCCGTTGTCGATTTTCGTATGTTCGTCCACACGATCCGTTGACGAATTTATCGAAACGAGTAGTAAGAGCCTCAATCCGATTAATTAAGTCATCGTGAGCGTTCTTAGGAACAGCACAACTGACCGCACTGACATGTGCGAGACGTTGAAGGTCCATGACTTTATCAGCCAGGAGTGCGAGTTTGTCAAGGTTTTCTTCGCTGGATGCCGAAAGAATCGCGCTTATATGCTGTGGAAGTTGCTCCAAAAACAGTGATTTAAGCAGAGTGTCTTCGCATTGATGCGATGCCAAATTTTTCATGTGTTGAAGAAAATGTGAGGGTTTTTGATCACCCAACAACTGACCTTTTAACAAACGGCGGATCTTGCTCTCCTTCGATTTAGCGAAAGAGTTAAGAATGCGTGTTTTTAACGCTTCGTATTTATCGCCGGCTGGCGGACTCTGGATCAGATCGGTCACGAACGGGAGAACAGCGGGATCGAGATTCGAAAACAGATATTGATATTTCGTTTCGTCACGAACGATATCTGCGATGGCGAAAGCAGCTTCGACTTGAAAAAACCATACCGCCGGTTCGTGTTTCCAAAATGGCGGCAGTTTGGCGATGCGAGATGCCTGTATAACGACAGGTGGTACGACTTCGACCTCGGGCATGATTTCGAAAAAAGAACAAAAAATTTCACAAAAATATTTCACGAATGTCAATCGTAGAAGCGTTCGTAGCACCCACGCACAATAAAAAGCGGAGATTGCACGCGGAATGACGAGATGATCACAGATGCGGGCACGCGGTCGCGGATTAGCTTCGGGATAGAAAACGAGGCATTCGAGGTTAAATAAATTCTAAAGTTCGGCACGTTAATTCCCACAACGCGAATTTGACAAAAAATGTAAAAATATTATTCGATGCGATCGTAATGTGTGGACGCACACACGAGTCGGAACTTTATCGCTCGAGAGTCAGAGAGCACGAGGCGCGATGCGATTTTCACATCATGGCCGACGCACGTTTTATTTTATACGATCGCGCACTTTTCGTTTGAGTCGAACAATCACGTCGGGGTCACCAATAATTATTGTGGGGATTAATACCTCAGTTTCAGGTTGTGCTGGTTTGGAAATGAGTTTATACGTTTAGCTATTAACAAGATAACAAAATATATCTTTATTAAATTAAAACAAAGTAAAGCTTATATTAGCCCGTGGGCAGTCAGTCGTGTGTCGTGTGTGTAACTCTTGTGTCTACTCTCCGTGAAGACGCCGGTGAGAGTGACGCCACGCCCAGCCTGTAGCGATATAACTCGCTAGCATTCGACCATCGATTAGTCGCGACGACTATCGATCGGTCGAGAAAGACAACGTTGGAAGAGCCACGTTGCGAACGTAGCTGCAGGCAAGGCGACACCATAACTGTAGAACACGTGGGGACATCTCTCGCACGTGGGATCTCTCAAATGGGTCGATATCATCGATTTATACCGCACGCTGCTGCCCTCATTAGCATAGAGAGGGTACTCTCTCGCCCCACTCTCTCGCTGCGCGTGCTCTGGAATGTGTCCCTTATCGACAGGGCAGACGAGCAGAGTGGGCTATTGCCGCGCTCACGATCTCTTTCTTTTTGGTGGCAATTTTGAGCCGTATAATTGCCGTGAGCGCGGGATGGTCTCTTGTGACCCTCTCTAGCCGGCAGTGCAGAGTGGGTTTTCTCCTCGGGGATGCTGGTGGTGGTGCGCCTCTCCAGGACTTGCTGATCGTCTTGCTGGGCTTCTTGCTGGGGATACGTCAGGGGGTGTGGGGAGGAGAAAAAGGTATTTCGCGGGGAAAATCGTATGGGTTTTCAGGGGTATACAGGGAATTTTTTAGGGTTTTCTTGGGAGTTTTTTGGGGAAGGCTTCTTCGGTGTCTCGGTGCATCTTGGTGGTTTCTCGCGGTTTAACTTGACGATTAATTTTTACGTTACATTACATTTCTTAAATTCTAATATTTACATTTCTCTGGGTTAAGTGTGGTGGCGGACTTCGAGCGCGGGGATTCGGCTAACTATTCTAAAAAACTCTATTTTTCCGTGGCCATCTGTGACGCCACGTCACAATATATATTTATGGGCGCGTGCGTGTATGTGTGCGTGCGTGCGTGCGTGCGTGCGTGCGTGCGTGCGTGCGTGTGTGTGTGTGTGTGTGTGTGTGTGTGTGTGTGTGTGTGTGTGTGTGTGTGTGTGTAACTATAATGAACAGCTCGAAAAAAATTGCCAATTGACCCATTCCTTACTCTAATCACGATTATCGCCGTAATTATTAATATTATCGACAAAGTACAAATAACTATTTATATCGTAAACGATGTCACGAAGATTTTCAATGTACAAATTCATCCTGTATCTTCAATAATTATAACCTATTAACGATTAGAGCCGTAAAAGTTTTGGAAAATCCAAAATAGGGGCTGAAAATAATTGTTTACATTTTTTTTTAATTTTTTGCACATATGCTCCTAAATGCAGGAACAATAAAGGAGTTCATAAAAAATAATATTGTTCAACAACAATTATTAATAACAATAAACAATGAGACCGGTATTTATTTTCTCTCAATATTTAATACCGTTCACCTGCCGCGGCCGTGGTCCGTCGGCTGGCAGGGCTCTGACTGATCTATTATATATTTTTAAGAGTATTGGGCGCCAATCAGTTTTGAGGAAACTGATAACCTTTAATTAACAGGGTAGTAATATTTTGAGACAATCACAGGGGGAGTACAGCTGGAGGACCAGAAAGAGTTCAAGGCGACAAGATAGCGCCTCGTGTAAAAGATATGCAAATTTATTTCTTTACCTTATGACTGGTCAGTTTCTCCGACCGATAATTAATTTATCTCAGCGATCGACAGGTACACCTCGATATATTTTCACGCACTTTGACGCTTTACTATTTTGACAAACTTTCGACAATATTAACAAACTTTCAACGATACTAACAATTAGGGACAAAACTCGACTCCTCGAAGGCCGGCTTCCTCTCGTCACAATTCCTCGAGACGAAGTGCCTTAATCTCGTTCGCTCGTCAGCTCGCCTGATATTTGGGCTGGAGGGGGTCATAGGTCTGTAAGGATCTATAACCAATCCTCTTTGTCGATAAGCCGACGCATGCGGCCCTCAGTCGAAGCCAACCTTGTCGCGCACATTAACGATATACGCCTAGACGCATACACGTGGGTATTCGACGAATTATTGTACAACTTAAGGTATACGGGGGGGTCAATTCGTCATGGATCACATACCGTGTCTCATGATATCTTTGACGAATTTTGGCGCTCGAGGAGTCGATCGGGTCGTGACGTCGAGGGAATGAACGAATCTGATTTTCCTGTCACACTCTCCCCTCTCGAACCTTGACGTCACAAGCGAGATGTACATGCCGCTCGTCAGTAAGGCCTGAGCGTCTTCTGCCGACCTGCAAATTTACAATCTCCACCTGAAACGCCACCCTGCCGACCTGGTGGATTAACCTGCGGCCTTGTAACTCGGGGAAGGCATACAAATAATTCGGAAGTCCGTTGGAGGGACGGGAAGGAATTTTATCCAATGGTTTGACGTTAATTTTGGATGCTTTGGTCCGCACGGAAATCGGGAAGGTAATAATTTCATATACTGGTTGATTTTCCAGCCGATGAAGTAGAACACAAAAGACAAACTGCTATTGTTGCGTTATATTGGTTATACTCTTGAGTCGAAACAAAAGACGAAATATGAATACATAACTGGCTAGTTTTCCAATCGGCTTAACCTAACCGCAAAACACAAAAGGCTAAATGCTGATTCCAATCAAACGAAATGAAGACAAAATGTAAAATATATATACTGGTTAATTTTCCAGTTAGCATGAAATAAACACAAAATATATGACGCTGGATTATAATTTCAGTCAAAACAAAATGAAGATGAAATATATAAAATATATATACTGGTTAATTTCCCAGTTAACATGAAATAAACACAAAATATATAACGCTGAATTATAATTCCAGTCGAAACAAAAATGAAGACGAAATATATAAAATACATATACTGGATAATTGGCGCATAACGGAGGTTATGGGCCTCGCAGACGTCCTAAATTTAGCTGGGCTTGTCCATCGAGTCGATTAGTTAGTCGCAACGAGTTTACGTCGGTCGTTGATCTCGATAATCCTGAGGTTGAACCGACCGATCTCAGCGAGTGTAGGGACTGCCGTGTTGAATTTCGCCTGGGGCCTTGTCAATTCACGTTTCTGCTTCGAGATCCAAAACCAATGGCGCCAGCCAAGAGAGCTAGAGCCGCTCCAATTGCTCCCAGGACATCAACGGCGACGGCGTCTTTTCTCCTTGATGGAGGTTCGATATAGACGCTAGGATCTGTTTCGCAGATGAAGGGCTCGGCTGACTGCACTGATTAATCTCGATGGTCTGATGCGTAAGTGGCGTGTATTGATCAACGCATTTCAATTGTTGCATCTGTACTGGTTCGGTGTGGTTAAAGCGGAATGAAGACAAAAGGTGGACTGCTCGTCCCGGACAAAACTTCGGTCAATACTAAATAATCGTAGTCATGGCACTTTCCCGTTAAACAAGTTCGTCGAAGCTGGTAAACGATACTACTTTTTATATTTTGTCGGGATGATGACACGAACTTCGTCACCGTCGTTCAATTCCGGTCTCTCGGCCATTATCTTGTCGAGGGTCCGATTACTACGTTGAGTATGTAGTGCTTTGATAGCGCACTCCCTTTTCTCCGTTGACAACACTTTCGCCGATTTGGCGGCTGGGTTGACTGGAGGAGCCTGGGCGAGCGCATTTCCCCGAATCAGAAATGCGCGCACGCGGTTCGGGTAGTCCTTCGGGTAGTCCTTTGGTGAAGTCGGCCTTTACCCTCCTCTTCAAGGTCTCCACCCCCTCGTTGATAAGGTAGCGGTGGTCCTCGGGAATCAACGCAGTCGGCCAGGTGGCGTAATTTAGCCGGAGCCAGTCGACGATGTCCGCGTAGCGAATATTGCAGTCCGGACATTCTGGACAGTAGAGGCTTATGTCTCTGGCACATCCGGGGCATCTTCCCAGTGCGTGTTCGTGCTCGATACCATGCGGGTACACGCAATCAGCCGTGTCGAAACCATCGGCTCCGCATATTTGACAAAACCCAGGTCGATACGGAAGGCGGAAGGTCCTTGAAATGATGTTCTCGGGATCTGCAGTTGACGCATCCGGCGACATATTGTTTTCCGACTGCGCTGACGAAAGTCTGCGTGCCTCGGTTGACTTTTGTCGATTCTATTTCGCTGACAAGGCGCTCGGCGCGCTTCTTGACGAGGTCCTTCAGTAAAGCCTGACTCAGAATTCGGCAGTCAGCGAAGTAAAGCGGTTTTGTTTCCTTTACCAGATCAGCAACCGGGGGAACGTTCAATTCCTCCAAGATGGTTGCCAACGGTGGTGCTTTTCCCAACGGCAATGGTTTTACCATGACTGACGGGGCGGTCAAGGCGGTTGAGCTGTCGGTGCTACGGCACGGCCTTCCATCTTGGTTATAGGTGCCGCGGGGATGCTGTCCCGTCGGAATGCGGTTACGTTTGACGTTTTCTTGGTGGACTTGCTCAGTTGTAATTCTGACCGGGTTGGTCAACCGTAGCCTTGGTGGCGGGAGATTACGGATCTCACTCAGCAGTCGCAGTGCCTCTGCGTTAGGCTCGTTGTGGTGTGTCGACGGTGTCGAGGGCTTCTCCTCGAGCATTGTCGAAGTCGATGGTGCCTCCGGGTACCGTAATTCCCCTCCAGCTGTCTCAACAACTGTTATTCCGGGGTCGTCCGACTCGTCCGACGAACTTTCCACATCGCGGTCAACGTTCGCTTCGACAGGAGGGGCATGGCTGTCAACTTCAGCCTTGCGACGTAACAGCTCTATTCTCGCCCGCAGAGCCTTGCGTTCTTCTTCAACCCGCTCTTGTTCTTTGAGCAGCTCTTCCAGGTAACTGTCCTCGTACGACGACGGGTTTCCCTCTTTTTCCATGATCACGCCGTTGACAGTGGACCCTCTGTTGCTACGTGGCCAGCTGGCGTTGTCGAATCAGCTGTATGGGGAATGTTAAATTCTCGTAAACTTCGACGAGGGAATTTTAAGTCCGTTACATAGTACTTCCCGACAATTTTATCGTTCTTATCAGCTAGTTCGACAATCATTGGCCCAATTACTCTTTTCACAATTGCTGGACCTACATAGCGACGGGCTAACTTAGCAGAGTAACCCTCGGCTTTATTACTTAATTTCTTATTCGGATAATAGACTTCCGTCCCAGTTTTTATCGTTACCTGTTCAGTCAAATTCGAGTTAGCCCTCGCCATACGCTTGTTTGAATAGTTCTTTAATTGATTTTCGACCTTGTGTCGTATTTCGTCGAATTTTGACAATCTCTTTACCCAATTATCCTCTAGCTCGTCCGTTATTACTGGCTCGCCCCTGACGATACGTTCCCGTGAATAAACGTTGGCTTCGCGTGCGTGATTTAAGTAAAATGGGGTGACTCTACTGCCTGAGTGTGGTACCGTATTGTACGCGAGTTGGAGTTTTGACAAGTTTTCGTCCCATACATTTTGACTATTTTTTACGGACGCGGCTATCATCGGCTTGATTGTTCTATTGACCCGTTCTACGGGGTTCGCCTGGGGGTGTGCTAACGGGGTAGTGATATGGTTTATTTTATGTACCGTGAAAAATGCTTTGACCTCTTTATTTACGTATTCCGTTCCGTTGTCGGTAATAATTGACTCTGGGATGGTTCCCCATCTGTCGAACACGGAGTCTAGTACTTTTACCACAGTCTTACCGATCTGAGTGCGTACCGGGAATAATTCGACAAATTTGGTGTATAAGTCTAGTACGACGATGATATACGCGTTACCTCTTTTTGAACGAGTTAGGGGTCCTATCGTATCTACGGACAATTGGGCCCATGGTTTCAGTAAAGGCCTCGTTGCTAACGGTCCTTTTGCCGGGTGTTGATTAAATTTGACTCCCAGACACGTTTCACAGTCCTCGACATAAGATTTGACATCCTGTGACATACCTGGCCAGTAGTAGTATCGTCGTATACGGTCGTAGGTGTTGTCTCTACCTAAGTGTCCCGCTCGCGGGGGCTCATGATTTTCCTGCAAGAATTTGGCTACTTCGTTTGGCCTAGCTACTCTCTTCCACGGGAATTCGTCGTCGATTAACATTTTCTCATAATCCGGCCTATAGTAGTAAAGTTCACCGTTTTCGAGTTTCCATTCGGGGAATCTGTTCGGCTGTTCTCGACGAGTCCCCGCTTAGTTTCGTACCAGTCTTTGTCGCAAATTGTTGTTAGCTTAATCCTATTCTGGATCGTTTCTTCGACGACGGTTTCCCATCCCCGTGGATCGACGTCAATGTCATGCATACGCGAGAGTGCGTCCGGAGCTTCGTTCATCGTTCCCCGCCGGTACTCTACTGTCATGTTGTGCTGGAGTAAATAAATTGCCCATCTCGCTAAACGACCTACGGGGTTCTTTATCCCGTGTAGCCATTGTAGTGCCTGATGGTCTGTAACTACTTTGAACGGCATACCCTCTAAATAACAGCGCAACTTTTCCACTGCCCATACTACCGCTAGACACTCTTTTTCGGTTGTCGTGTAATGCAGCTCCGCGCCTCTTAGGGGTCGACTCAAAACGTCTACCAGGTTCTTTTCCCTCCCATTCGATCCTTGCTGCACTAGTATTGCACCAAGGCCAAAGTCGCTGGCGTCTGTGTATAATATAAAGGGTTGACCGGGTATTGGAGTACTTAACCGCGGTGCTTCGATTAATGCCTGTTTGATCTCAAGGAAAGACTTTTGCTCGATCCCCGTCCATTTCCATGGGACCTTTGGGCTTGTCAATTTGTTCAGTGGCCCCTGTATTTTTGCGATATTTTTTAAATGTCTGTGGTACCAGTTTACTAGGCCATTGAACTGTCTCAACTGGGTTCTGTCTTTTGGTACCGGGAAATCGAGAATCGGTTGTATTTTCTCCGGGTTTGGTCTCATACCGAACTCGTCGACAATGTACCCAAGGAACTTAACTTCCTTACACGCGAAACTACTTTTCTCGCGGTTAATGATCAATTTCGCTTCCCGTAATACCTCGAACAACAAAGACAATAACGCTAGATGCTCGTCAAGGTCTTGACTGACGATGATCCAATCGTCCAAGTAAGCGAATATCTGATCTATCCATTTTTTCGGAAGGTTTCTTTCGGTAATTAGTTCTTTTACACGTCGTTTCAATTTGTCCATTAAGCACTGAAAAGTTGACGGGGCTCCCATTAGACCGTAGGGCATTCTGACCCATTCCAATAATCCCTTTCCCTTGACAACGAACGCGGTGTATTTTTGACTTCCCTTGTCCATAGGGATTTGGTGGAAAGCCTCGCTCATATCTAGAGTCGAAATGATTTTAGCTTGATGCAATTGAGACGAGATTGATTTCATGTGTTGTAACGGATGCGCGGGTTTAACCGTCTGTCGATTCACCGGCCGATAGTCAATACAAAATCTTAGCCCTCCGTTAGCTTTTGGGGCTACGACTGGTGAACACGCCCAGTCACTGTTGCTCCACGTTATGTAACCTTTTTCCAATAGTCGGTCGACTTCTTTGTTCACAAATTCACGGACAACTTCGCTACGTCGATATGGTTTTTGTCGATGGGGTGTCAAATCGTTCAATTCAATGACGTGTTTAATTAGATCGGTCATCCCGGTGGATTCTTTGTCTAATTTTTTAAATTCGCTATCCAGGAAATCTCGTAGTTTGTCAGTTTGGTCAGTGGTCAAAGTTTTTAGTTCCGCTCGCGTTACGTGGCGATGTAAAACCGGATATGAATATTTACTCCCGTCTAATGTCCACGTTTCCGTGATGGGGTTTATCCTGACCTTGAAAGCCATCCAAAAATCCATACCGAGGATCACATCATTTGACAAATCCGAAAGGACGCTGAACCACTGTGGGCCGTAAATGTCTCCCACATCGATAACAAAGCACGTGCCCCCTTCCGTCCTGACTACCGATTTATCTCCTGGCCGAACTCCGGTTTTCGAGGTCGCGTCCGCGGAGAGTTCTTTAACCTGGAAATCTTTCACCCGGGCGTACGTATCCCGACTCAAGTATGACCTTTCACTGCCACTATCTAGTATTCCCTGATTTTTTTCTCCGAATATAATTATTTCTACCGGCACTCGAAATACCTGTTTTGGTTCCGTGAGGGCGTCGTTTGCACAGAAAATTCGTCGTTGCGATAAGCGATGGATAATTGACGCTGGTAACCCCATCGGTTTCCAGATCCTTAAATTTTCAATTACCGCTATACTAACATGCGTATCGACGTCGGTAGTGTCAGTCATCTGCCGCGTTATGAGCGGTGATAATAGTATCGTTTCCTCGCAATATTCGTCCGACACGTTTGGCTTTACGGGGTTGAAATCGTCATCTGACATTTCCAAGTCACTGACTGGGTCTATTATCAGATCTAACCCCAGCGGGAAATCTTCACGGTTAATCTCTTCGGTGCGGGAGCAGCGCGATTCGATAGGGGCTGTTTTGTCAAAATTCTTCGTTTGTTCGATGTTAATTTGTCGGTTCCTTACCTCGTCTATGCCCTTTGTGGCCGTACCCTGAGGTTCGGTTACTGCCGGGCTTCGCCATTTCCCGGACGTGAGGGGCAGTCTAGATTTGAATGCCCTATTACTCGGCAAAGACAACATACAGGTTGAGGGGCGGCCGTGCACATACGTACGCTATGCCCTACCACTCCGCAATTAAAGCAAAACATTTTGCTTGTATCTGGAATGAATCTTGCTTTTGGGCCCCTCGTTTGATTGTTCGATGCAACCGTTGAAGTATGGTTATTTGATGAAATTGTCGCAGTTTGGTTATCTTTTTCAAAACGCGAGAGATTGCTCTCGAGCCTCTGTCTGACAAGAGTCTTTGACTGATTCGAATGGGAGAGCTCTTTTTTGTCCACGCGTTTTGTTCTTGGTTGGAACGCGTTCAGGTCTGTCGGGTCTGTCTCACTATCTTCGCTAACTGAGGGTCGCGTATCGTCCTCGTCTTCGCTATCTTCTTGTAGAATTTTCAACCCCGATCCCCCTGGCCTGTCGCGTGGTTCTTTATGCGCTTCGACTGACCTGCGGTAAAGATAACTCCTCTCGTTGATGTAATGCAAGAATTCTTTATACCCGTTGAGTTGCAAGTTCAGGATCTCGAAAGTTAGCCGCGGGTTGAATTTGACTAATATTTGTTTTAACTGCTCGCGAAAAGGTGGGGGGTGTTGCATGCGTTCGAAAATAAGCCGTGCTCGACAAGCGAATTCGGCGAGCGTTTCCCCTTTCTCGAATTTTAGGTCCCGGACCTCGAGGAATAATACTCCGTCCTCTTTTTTCACGCCCCATTGGAAGCGAAAAGCTCGTGCATAATCCTTCCACGTTCGCCAGTCTTTTTTATTGAGCAGATACCATGCTCTATAGGGTCCTTCAAAAATATTCGACAAACACGGGATAAATAAATCTTTTTCTATTCCGCTTACCCTCAAACGATCTTTCAGGATGAGCAAAAATTGATCAGGGTCTTTTTCAGTCTTGGGGAAGGTTAGTTTCCAATTACTTACGATTCGACCTATTCTCATTGCTGACTCGAATTCGCGACTATAGTCCATCTGTGGGCTGTATTCCCCCCTATTGTGTCTGTTAGTCGCGTTGACACCTCTACCGGCTCTAGTTCGTCGCGTGTAATCGTCATCATCGCTCGATTCATCGCTTTGCCATGATAGAGCCCCCCTCCTAGGTGTTATGGGACGTTCTGCCCGCTCTTGTCGGTAGCTAGGGGTCGAATTTTCGTGCTGATCTAACTCGCTCGCGACCATTCGAAAGAATCCTTCTGACGTTATCGAATTTTTGCTCGTTACGATGTCACCGTCCGGTGTTATTCGCGTTGCTGTTACTTCGACGCAGTTGTTTGCTAATTCGCTCAACTGGCGATTCACCCGATCTACTTCCGGATTCAATAACCTAATTGGCTGTGGATTTTGTCGAATTTCCTCCGTCATCCTTTCCTGACTGATATTTGAGGAATTTCTGTTTGAATTTTTATTCTCGGAAAAACGAACCCGTCGAATTTCCGCTTCGACGGAGCTTCCCTGGTCTAACGAGGTATTGCTCCCCCCTTGCCTATTCCCTAATGTTCTGGGCAATTCTACGATTCCTAAATCGCACTCGATTAATTTTCTCGACGATCTAACGTCCGTTAAATTTTCTGCAAATCTCTCCCCTCACTGTCCAGTCCCAGACGTGCCGGCAAACTCGGGTCGAGCCAAACTATTTGACGATCTAGCGTCTATTATATCTTGTGACGATCTCTCCCCTCGCTGTCCGGTCCCAGACGTGCCGGCAAACTCGGGTCGAGCCAACCTGTTCGACGTTCTAGCGTCTACTGGGATTTCACTAAACAAATTTTCTTGCCTGTACGGCACGAAAGCCCCGGAAGAATTTACTATTCTTCCACTCGGAAGCTGGTCGTCGTTTTGCGGCACCTTCATTGTACCGCCTACCCCACCGCTCCCTTCAGACGAAGGGTTGAGGCGCGATAAACCTTCTATTATCAAACTCAATTGGCCTTCGAGGGTCTTGACCCGCGTAATTGTTGCATCAAAATTGTCCATCCTTTTTATTATAGTATCGAGCGTTGACTCTAATGGCGATGTCCTATACATCTCACCGGGATTGGGAGTTGCTAGACGCGATCCCCTTCCCCTTCCCATTGGCGAAACCCCCCTACTACATGTACGAGGGTAGAAATTGTTTTCCCCCGTCGCCCTCGCTCCACTCGAATCTAGAGCGTCGGTAATATCCCTTATCTCTGCATTATCGACGAATTGTTCGGGAATAAATTCGGCCAACATATGCCCACCCGACATCTCCCCCTCCACAGACGGAACGGGGACCGTATCGTCGTGTGGCATAGCCGCAGCCCGAGCGGTTGACGGTTCTTCAATGTTTTGTATATCAATTGCCCTTTGGGACCTAGTAGTTCTTCTAGGTGGCGAAATGAACATCGAGGTCATGATTCCGTTTTATTTTAATTTGCGTTTGCCAGAACTACTTTACTTGACGAACAAATTTCAATATATAAACTTCCAATTTCCGAATTTTCCTACTTTGGTTTAAAATCAAATTCCAAGTTCACTTGAGTTTTCTTTATATTTGATAACGCTGAATTTTATTGACAAAATAACCTCAAATTTAATCTTCGATTTCTAATTTATCTCTGAGAGAGGGGAAAAATTCAATTGCTATACTAGCCTTCAGAAAGTTTCAAGTTTATTTGATATCAAAAGTTTATTTAATTGTTGACACAATTTTATCTTATTATTACACTTTTTCAATTTCGCAATTGTGATATTATTTTGTAAAGATTCGAGGAAAATCTTTTAGTCGTCCGAGATTTATCCGGAATAATTATAATTGTGCCAATGATTGTACCATTAAATTTTAAATATCGATGGAATGATAATACATACAGTTCGCCTTCACTATACATATAATATTTGCTCACAATAATTATAATATACACAGAATAATACAGCGTGAAATATATTTAGTCAAGCGAGAAATGAAATAATTCGTGCTATGAAATATTATTTGAAGGGATACAGCGAAGAAATTCAGAGAAAGATTATAAGCATGTGATCATAGGGTTTCGCTTTGTTTACTCGGTGCGTGTTTATATTCGACTCACACGATCAAGTGTAGCTATAGCCGTGCGACGCTACGCTCTCGATATTTCGACGTACAAACTACCGGCTCTCTTTCTCACTGTACCGAGTCTCAAGGTTTTCCTTTATTCTCGCTTTCTCTTGACGACTATTCGTAGTCATAGGGTTTTCACTGAAATTTTATAGATTCCAATCTCCAAAGTTTGGTCAATAATTTAAACGGTATCTCGCGAAAATTTTAACGATTCGCGCCGTTCCAATAATTTAACGATGATTTTACAAATTCTACTACCACGTGGCTCTAACAACAAATTTCCCACATTTCGTGTTACACAATTTCAAATTTTACACATGTCGACAAAATTCCACTTGGCACACTTACAATAAATTTCGTGGCACAATTTTATACTGTATTTGACAAATTTTCCAACTTTGCCCCACGTTGGGCGCCAAATGAGACCGGTATTTATTTTCTCTCAATATTTAATACCGTTCACCTGCCGCGGCCGTGGTCCGTCGGCTGACAGGGCTCTGACTGATCTATTATATATTTTTAAGAGTATTGGGCGCCAATCAGTTTTGAGGAAACTGATAATCTTTAATTAACAGGGTAGTAATATTTTGAGACAATCACAGGGGGAGTACAGCTGGAGGACCAGAAAGAGTTCGAGGCGACAAGATAGCGCCTCGTGTAAAAGATATGCAAATTTATTTCTTTACCTTATGACTGGTCAGCTTCTCCGACCGATAATTAATTTATCTCAGCGATCGACAGGTACACCTCGATATATTTTCACGCACTTTGACGCTTTACTATTTTGACAAACTTTCGACAATATTAACAAACTTTCAACGATACTAACAATTATGGACAAAACTCGACTCCTCGAAGGCCGGCTTCCTCTCGTCACAATTCCTCGAGACGAAGTGCCTTAATCTCGTTCGCTCGTCAGCTCGCCTGATATTTGGGCTGGAGGGGGTCATAGGTCTGTAAGGATCTATAACCAATCCTCTTTGTCGATAAGCCGACGCATGCGGCCCTCAGTCGAAGCCAACCTTGTCGCGCACATTAACGATATACGCCTAGACGCATACACGTGGGTATTCGACGAATTATTGTACAACTTAAGGTATACGGGGGGGTCAATTCGTCATGGATCACATACCGTGTCTCATGATATCTTTGACGAATTTTGGCGCTCGAGGAGTCGATCGGGTCGTGACGTCGAGGGAATGAACGAATCTGATTTTCCTGTCACAACAAAAAAATAAAAGTTGCAGGTAATGCAAATCAAATTTTGAAAAAAAATACTGTGCAATAAAGCCAAAGAAACCATTGAGAATTGTAATTTTTAATTCAAATTTTTAACAATTTGGCCAGTAATTAATTGAATAATTTACATTTCGTTAACTAATAATTTTCTTAATTTTTTTCGTGAATATGGTCTGGATCCCTTAAAATATCGAGAATGTTCATCAACTATGACCATTGACATGTAATTGTTTATAACAATAAATAAATTGAAAACATGCAAAAATTAAAAACATGGGTAAGGCTTCCTTTCAGATGTTTGTTTAAATGCATATTCGATGTTTTCAATAATTTCATGTTATTACTCCCTTAAGAGTGGGATGAAGGTACAATTTTCTGTTTATTTGTATGTTTCGAGAAAAGGTTCGACGTACGGAGGAAAATCCAAGGATTGAATGTTTTGAGAATAAAATTCCCTATAAACTCATTTTTTTTTCGTGATCTTCCGATTGTTAGTTTCAGAAATGCAATAGACTGAAATTTCGAAAAATGAAAAGAAAAAAAAAAAAATCAGACCCCTGTCAAAATTTGAAAAATAAATGAAAACAATTTTTGCAATCATCAACAGCTTACCGATTAGGTTTGGTTGACTTATGATTTTTTTTTGAATTTTTTCATTTAACACTAATTAGCTGACATTGAATTTAACAACTAATCTGAGCCCTTGATAACTTCACTACTCACGGGGTTTTCGTCACGCAACTTTGACGCTATCCCAGGTGCTATTAACGACAGCTATACGTCTTCGGGAACGTTTTTCTATGAAATTCAATTCTCTACAAAAAATGTTATATACATTTTTGCCGTATTTTTCGTCGATTGGGCAGCGTTCGTGAAAGAAAAAAGTGCACCAATTTTGCATTGTATTTGATTTTTTTTTTGCAAAAACGCGCTGGGTTTTCACGGGCACATTTCGATAGGTTATTATAATGATTATTTTTAATCGAATAGCACTAATTTGGTAAAGCTACTAATTAGTCGGATTTCAGCCCAAAAAAATGCTACCTTGACTGGCCTAGGAGCGATATTTTCGGAGTTACGGCCAGTTAAAACATCAATTAGGTAAAAAGTATCTTGCATTTGAAAGATTTAATTTTAATTTTGAAAAAACCCGCGTTTAGTGAATTAAAAAAGATACAAAAAGTCCCCTAGATATTTTCTTGTCAGAGTTGCAACGTTATCGCTTGCTGAAGATTGAAAAAACGTAGATGCAGAGGTCTCTTGCTGAAAAAAAAAACTGTACCAAATATTTTTATGACAAAATACTTTTTAGATTATTAGCGAGCCTATTAGTACTTGGAACAGTTATGTGTAAAAATCTTAAGCGCGTCTGGGAAAGTGGATAGAATCGCGTTCTCGCAGATAGGTGATAGGTGGACCTCAAATTCATTTGGTTCATTTCATTTGGTTTAAGAATAATATTCGAATAATTTTATAAAAACTTTAGTCTTCTTGGAAATCTGTTTCTAATATTATTTAATACTGGCAATATCAATTGATATTATAATATTGTATTATAATAGTATTCTGGAATTTACCGCTTCATATATGTATGTATTGTAACGCAATGCCTTCTCAGTCACCGTCATCATATAGCCGAAGCCCAAGGAGGTGAGAGTAATTACCACCGGTCATCTTATCGGTCATACCGTGAGGGCGCGTCAATGCCCACTTTCAAATGTCAACGCAAGGGTTCCGCCTCACAGAGCTCTCTCGCACCCAGGCGAGCGCGCCGTAAGACTGATAAACACGTGTAACCTACCTTCTTTCTTGAAATGTGTATATAGAGCTAAGACAAAATCTTGTCTCTCCACTAACACGAAAGAATCAATGAGCCACGAAAAAAAAATCCCCACCGAAGGGTGGCTAGGACCATTTATCTGCGTAGTACATCGCGCGTATCCCCAGGAAATTATGAATCGGAAATATTGTTTATCACATATTGATCATCAATAAAACTCATTGTGTACAAAGGAGGGTCCTCTTCTATTATGAAGCCCTTAGTTCAACTAGAGAGTCTCGATCAATGTAAAAGTTGGATATCGCGAGTTAAAATAAAAGATATCATACAGGTTGTATCGCTTATGTCGTACACAGCTGCAACTGAGAATAAGTTTGAGATAACATAAGATATCAGTAGATTGTGTCGCTCTTGGCCATCGAAATTTTGTGGATCTCTATAAATCAACTGGATTGACATGGTACACATGGCATATTGAGTGCATCCTGTTGTCTGTACCCAGATGCAATTAATTACGTTGATGAGTTCTGGTCACTGGGAACTTTATAGATTAAAATCTTAACGTGTCAATGAGCTTATATGGTCGATGGGAAAAGTTCAAAAATCATCTCTTAAGATTTTTCGTGGGGCATGCATTAACAATCAGGCGTCACCGCCGATCCCAGGTCTCGATAAGCCGACGACCGTAGATGTTATTAAGGGCACATCCCAATTAACGAATGAAATCACGATTTTCATGACTTTTCGTCACTTCTTTTGGGATACGGTATTTCACCGCTACCTGTCTGACAGTCGACCCTTAAGAGGATGTGATAGCTCTTTTTTACCATCGTAGCAGACCTAAATTTTCGTGCAAATAACATTGCAAAACTATCAAACCAAATGAATGGAAATTTTAGTATATAATCCACTTAGTAGTATCCTATAAGGTGACATTCTTAGAATTTTGAAAATCCAAACAAAAAATTACAGTTTGCATGACCACCAGTTATCTGTAAAATAAAAATGGATTTACTGACCTTCAAAGCTAGTTATTCAAAAAATCCATTATGTCTCCCTATGCAGTAATAAAAAACTTACACACTGAGTACTTGTACATTTTTGTAGGTGCAAAACTTCGGCAATACTATTTGCACGAAAAATTTTGTGGTAAGATTACCTGCATACAAGCCGTGGCCGATCAGTTTAGCCCAAATTTGGTTCGCGAAAATTCCGCTACCGTAATATATAGTAATAGGGGGAAGAGCCAAGTGTTTCCGTCTCCCAGGCCTTTTGCCACAGAGCGAAAGAGAGAGAGAGAGCGACTGTGGGAGGGAGGAAAGAGAGAGAGAAAGACAGCCGCAGTAGGCCATATCTCTTAGACATTTTTATTTGATATGTAAAGTAAAGGTGTTTTAGATATCCAAGAGAATGCATCCTTTGGATATACTTTACATATACCTTCCCCATACCCATCGAGCACCTTAAGCTCATCGTTAGATTTTTTTTGTGCTTCGCATGAATTACGAAAAACGCAAGATAATTGTATAATTATCGGCGATCAAATATTTTGAAATGATAGATTATTTATTTTACAAAGATAATAATGATTAAATAATATGGATATATTGTAGATTGTCTTATTTCTAAGAATAATGATAATATTGTGTTTTTTTTTTTTTTTTTTTTTTTCATCGTATACCCTTGAGGGTTTTTACGTACCCTTCCCATTCCTATCACTCCCTACCCGCACTTCGCTGAGCTAACCTAACTTTCGGTGCGTCCGCAGCCGACTTAGCTACACTGTACCGTATTCGCCATGGGCACAGGGAAACTGCGGAAAACCTGTGTCGGTACAGTCGGCTCTTTCGGCAGAGTGTAGTATCCCTACAAGGGATGACCAAACTCTGGGAAGATTACCTCCCGCTCAGCGATTTGATGCGCCAGCCAGCGCACGGCTAAGCGGTCACCGCACCAAGTACTGTCCGCGTCCAACGCTTCTGCACTTTGGTGACCGCCAGAGCCACACGCCGACCGCGCACCTATCGCTGTCGGTTGAATAATGATAATACTTTTTATTTAGATTTCAGTAATAGTGGCTAAAATTATGTAAATTTCAAATTAATTTTGTTTAGATTGAATAATAGATAAATATTATATGAATAATTTATCGACTAAATTTTTTTAGTTTATAATTAAAATAATTACTGTTATTTACATAAAGTATTTAAAAAAAAAATTTATTTCAACAATATATCCGAGCAGTAATTGCATGAACTCGCTACATTGTACAGAGCGACAATTTTTTTTGAAAATCTATCATCGCCGAGATTGCATGTTCTCGGTGTCACTGCTCATGCATAATCGCTCGATAAATTCACTGATTTATTTCAACGATATAATCGAGCAGTAATTGCATGAGCTCGCTAAATTTTATATAGAGAATTTTTTTTTTGAATCTATCGTCGCCGAGATTGCATGTTCCCGGTGTCGATGCTCATGCATAATCGCTCGATGAATTCGTCGATTTATTACAACGATATAATCGAGCGCATGAGCTCACTGAACATACAGTGAAAAAGTAACTCGAGAGAGTCAATCATCACCGAGATTCCATGCTCTCGGTGTCGATGCTTGTACACCATCACCCGATGAGGTCATTGATTTATTTAAATGACGTCGCGGAGCTGAATTTGAACGAGCCCACTGAATTACATGCAGCAAAAAAATGAAATAACTCGAGAGAGTCATTCGTCATGTAATGAAATAACTCGAGAGAGTCATTCGTCATGTAATGAAATAACTCGAGAGAGTCATTCGTCATGTAATGAAATAACTCGAGAGAGTCATTCGTCATGTAATGAAATAACTCGAGAGAGTCATTCGTCATGTAATGAAATAACTCGAGAGAGTCATTCGTCATGTAATGAAATAACTCGAGAGAGTCATTCGTCATGTAATGAAATAACTCGAGAGAGTCATTTCCGCCGAGATTGCAGGTTCTCGGTGACGAAAGTCGAACTCGACGACGATGCTCGTGCAGCATCATACGATGAGATTGTTGATTTATTTGAATGAATTTGACTCGACAATTTTATATATTCCATCAAAATCACATCGAGCTGCATTCATGCGAGCTCGTCAAAGCATGCCGATAATAAATTGACTCGAACGAGTCATTTTCGTCACCGACATTACACACTCTCGGTGACCATTGACAACCGCGCTTGGTTGACGGGGCGTAGTGACTCAGCCGCTTTCGCACGCCTCGCACGACGTGGGAGCACTATAGACGATGGCGTATAGTGCCATCTAACGGTGGCGCACGCCGCACGGATGGTAATTCGTTGCGCGTGCCCCGTTCACTACTATGCCGACCCCATCGGAGTTCGCCAAAACCTTTCACATGCTCTTAAGATTTTATAGCCACACGTTAACAAGATCGAGGGGTTAACCATTTGACATCAGGTGATCGTAAGCCATGTTGTTTGTCGTCGGATGCGATTCATATCGTTTACGAGTTCTTTTGTCATCGCATATACCGGTCTATTGGTACTCTCATAATTTGGAGTCTTGACCCCATGGTCAATACCATTCATGTACGTACATGACCATTCATGTACGTATACTGGTAATTGCAAAGGTTTAAACTAACAGACCGTGTCTTTCTTGAGTGGTCATACACAAACAGGCGACAGTGTCGATCCTGGGCATCGATAAGTCAATAAACGCAAGCATGTTTTTAATGGTACACGGTTCTATTGTCAGAGAGAGACAGGTTACGGTTACCAGTCATTTACTTTTGAGGGTTGCGATTCGGATCATGAAAAAATGAGGATGTATACGCGACAATCTTACAACAAGGAGAAAGGTTCAAAGTCCATCGTTACTGTGGCGGTGCAGATAATTGGGAAAAACCTTCCAGTCTCTGGGAAAAAATCTGGTAGTCTAAATATTGTTACGTCCTGCGACTTTCGGAATTTCTATTTCTCATAGAGATTGTCAAATCAGGCAATTCCCAAGAAATGAGAAAGGAAGTACGGTACATGGTCGAGTTCACGTGTGCATCATTTTTCGTCACCGAAACGAATCGATGAAATTTACAAGTACGGACGGTTGATGAGAGCGAAAAGTTTTCGACGCTAAGGACCATCTAATGGGCGACGGAACGGCGACGACTATCGCTGCTAATACTAACAGTCGTCAATCGTCGGAAAGGAATCATATCGAGGGTTGCTGGAAATCCTTGGCGATAGCTTCGCGTTTCTGAGCGCATAGAGAGTTTTTTGGCCCAGCGTGAGATTGAGCATCGAAATTTTTAAAAGAGCGCGTGGCACTGCTACTACCAGCGTGCGCGCACATATACGAGTGAGTAAGACTGTGCCCCGCACCACCACTACCGTCCGTGCTTTCACGTGCTCGAACAACACGCTTGAACCGGCGCCCCATACCCTTGGTCCCACAAATGTATGTGTGGATGAGTGAGCGCATATGCCTCTTACAACTAATCAACATGCCATGGAATAATATGAATTCCAGTGAATTTCCGCAAGTTACGTAGAGACGAATAATAATTAAAGGTAGATTCAAGTATGATCATGAGTGCCTGGGTCAGGCCATCAACGATAGTTTATTTTTTATATAATTTAAGGGCATGAAAGTAGGTATGAAAATTGTACACGAGTTCGAATAGTATTTCCGTTTTCTCAAAAACTTTAAATGCAATAGTCATGTGGGAGAAATTGACGTTGGATTGCGAATAAATGCAAATTTATAAAAATCATCACCCAGGATCGTGAGGATTATTTTTCACACACACATACAGGATATCGTCACTCTCGTCGACGAAAATTATCCAAATATCGAGGATGTTTAGACGGGAACTCAAGTGCCATTATCGAGAAGGAGTTCGGAGAAATCTTATTTACATTAAAATAAATATTCGAAGCGAGTAGCAAGAGTCAGGATTCAACAGCGTGCACAACAAGAGGACCACGTGACATCACCCTGTGGACGTAGAAAATTCAAGCACCGAGATTCGTTTTGAAAACGAAAGGCGTTGGCAGGCGATGCCATGCGTCCTTTTTCCACCTATACGCGAAGCCCATGCTTCGACTCCAAGGCTGGTCATCTCACTCGCACTCCCATAACCAACGCGAGCTGCCCCTACAGATCTATCGGGTCTGCTTGGAAACGCTCCATGCGAGGCTCGTGGGTACGTTCTCTACGGAGGAAAAGGGGCAATAATACAAGTGAGTAACCGAACGAGCCCGAGATCACGAGTATACAATGGTCCAATTAAGACTCCCCGATAAAGCATTTACGATGTTTCGATTTCAGATCTTTTATAGTAAAATCATTAATGATCAAATACGAACTCGTGTGAATTTTGAAATGCATAGGATAAATGAATCAATTAATTAATTTTTACAAGAAATAACACGATTGTTTTAACCCGATCAGTTTATCAAATTATCCATTTCAAAGCAAAATAAATGAAATACAAACTAACGATAAAATCAATAATAATATAATTCAATCAAAAGTAAAAGTTGATCACTCATTGACTTAATTTATGTGGGATCATTAATTGATAGATGTTGTTTGAGAATTCCAAATGAGAGGGTATAGTGGAACGTTGGATGGTTAATAAAATGCTTGCCTGTAACAAAATTAGAAATCCTTATGCAAAAAATTCAGCGAATATCAAAACGATTTACACTAGTCTGAGCACTTAGTTTAACGTGAGCAAAGTCTATAATACACTAAAATTCAGCACCGATCGCCGACGCGATTACGAACGATGCACGTCGCGCGAAAATGCCTCGTGTTGAGAAAGCCGGGGCCTCTGTAACCGCCACGTCCACCTGTTAAGCACACGCGAAATCACCTGCCGAGAGTCTTGTAGATCTCACGACTCGATGATTTGCACTAATGAGAAAGTCCGGTGTTGAGACAGCCAAGATGAGCACGTTAAAAACGTGAGAACGTGAATACACAATGAGCTGAGCCGAAAAGTGAGAAAAAACCAAACAGACGAGATTGAGCAGTATGCTTAGTCGCGGCCATTAACTTTGTCACACACAATGAGACGACAAAGAGCGTTGCCGGCGTCTTCCCCATCGGTGCGGGTGCGCATGTGCCCCGAGCGCGCGTGAGCTGCTCGATGAGCAGGCCCGAGAGGTGCTGCCGTGCAGCGGCCAGCCGGGTTTCCGGTACAGCCACGCCAAATATGATTATTCTTCAACAGATGTAAAAGCTTTGAATCCATTCAAATTATTTTTGATGAACAAACCTTCAAATCTAACAAGGGGAGGCTATCAACTTGTCACCACCGATTTAGTTCAGTTGAATTATATGTGTAGGTCATGCCTAGGACTTAAACAGGTGCAAGTGGTAAAACGCACTATTCAGCCGTTTCCGAGAAATCCGAGGAGAAAAATTTCGAGTGTATTCATATACTTTGTATGTTGCTAATTTTTCAGGTAGTAGCGCGTGGCGCAGCTGGTAAGCGCTCTGCTCCATAACCGCTGCATCGCCGGTTCGAGTCCTGACGCTGATTTATTTATTTTCATTTTTATTTCTACGTAATTTGGATTACTAATACATGAATATTTTGCAAATCAGTATGCATCTAGTGATCACTTCTAGCCCAGTCAATAGACCAGAAATCGTAATGCAAAAAACTTTTCCGAGTTTTTGCATTACGACCCTATAAATTCAACCTCTATTGACTGGATTATTCTGCCAAGAAAAATAAGAATTTTTCATTATTGCTTTCATTCGTGGAAGCATTGACTCATTATAACAGCATTCGTTCAGGGGTAATTTTGACCTGTTGGCAGCAGTTGCATGTGAAAAAAAGAATTTTATTTGGCAACAGGGGAGTCGAGATCCGGCGGCCATACAGCTCCGTTGAAACTTGCAGTCGTTTGTTAGCTCTTGAGGTCGTAACTATTCGAAGCCGGCACTATTCGAAGATGTCTGCTGTTGAAGAACATGCTGATGTGCCTGGCTCTTCGACAGTACAGGAAAGTGAAATCGACGAAGATTCCATTCACAGTGAAAGGTCAAAAGTCCGATTACAACATCCATTTATGTATTGTGAGGAGCTCTTATTCTGAAATAATCAGATCGCGTCGAAATCTTCTGCGGTGATTGATGAAGAATCAATTCAAATCGGAGAAGAGATGTTCCGTACAACGCTAAAAATGTTTTCTGAAAAAAAGTTCATTACAGTCGAGGAACTTATTTCGTGTGCAGAACTTGACGAAGAAGGCGTCTTCGAAGAAATCGAATATTCCGATTCACAATCAGGAGAGAATTACGAACCCGACGAAAAAAAGACGAAATTGGATTTCGATTACGTTTCGTTAGATTATAAAATAAAGGTTGTGACTTTGGCAAGAGAACATCCAGCTTGGACCCTACACACTCTGCAGAAAAAGGGAGCAGCCCGTCTGAAAACGATGCGAGATTTGCAAAAATGGGAACAGCACATTCAAAATGGTGGGAGCAGAAAGGATAAATATAATACAATAGATTCTTGGACCAATGATCGTTTCGTTAAAGGGCGATAATGCAACCAGCAGGTAACTACAAGACATTTATAGCAGTAGGCTCTATCTGATGCTAGCCAGTTCCCAGCCGGATTGGGAATTCAAAGCTTTTGACGCGTGGGTCAAGCTGTTCAAAAAAAGACAATGAATTCACCAGAGGAAAATAACGAAATTTGTATCCCAGAGAGAAACCGCTATTATAGGGGAAACTCTTGTTGCGGCAGAACACTTTCGAATCCAGACTCGGGCTTTGATACCAAATTATGACAACAATTTCGTCATTAATACCGACTAGACAGGTATTTGAATGAGGAATCTTTTTCTTTGATATCAATGGAATTAAAATTTTATACAAACAATACGATATTTATATTCGAAACATTTTTTTTCAGGGTGCCAATATCAGTCGACTTATGACCGAACTCTCGTCACGCAAGGATCAAAGGTGGTTCTTGTTAAGCGAAAAGATATGAATAAGGTAACCCACTCCTATACCGCATAATATGCAATCACCCTCTCCGGAAAATTACTGCCAACCGTTTTTGTTTGTTTGCAAGAAACCACTGGGTCTTTCGGACCGAGAGTGAAAAAAATCAGTAGGTGAGTATGCAGAAATATATCAAAACGTAGTTATTACATCGTCAAAGTCCGGCAAGCTTATAACTTTTGTACAAGCTTTTTACAAAAAAAAATTAACTGATGTCTTGAAGACCTACGTGATTGATTTATGGGGAGGACAAACGAACCCGGGGTTGTATGACGAGGTTTTTCAAGATGAGGAGGGTCTGTCAACATGCAGTATCAAAGTGATTCCTCCGAAATGCACTCCATTAGTGCAGCCTTGTGACGTCTATTTTTACCGGCAGGTAAAGAATTTCATAAAAAGAGTCCAGAATTATGCCTACCTTATCGAGAAAGGTAGAGAAATAACTTCTAGAGAAGATTGCATCAAAATACAATCAATCGTTCACAACCAGTTATCTGCACCAATATTTCGTGATATGCTACAATATGCGTGGTTTGCTGCCAAACTATGCGACGACAGAGCATCGTTCATGAACGTGAACCAAGTTTGTTTTCGATGGACGTTTTGAAAACCGCCTGCGCATGCAAAAACGCGTCATTCATTAGGTGTACCAGACGCCTCGAAAATTACTGCTTCCCTTGTTTTTCCGATTTGTATCATCCTGGTTCGTGCAATATTCCATCGCAAACAATAGACAGAAACAAACAATAAAAATATTTAATTTTTAATGAATTATAGTGTATGATTTTTTCGTAATTTTCTCCCACAATTCCCTCCTCACAAAATAAAAAATAAAAATATTTTCAATTCCTTATTTTCCTTTTTCTTGGCAGAAGTGATTACTAGATGCATACTGATTTGCAAAATATTCATGTATTAGTAATCCAAATTACGTAGAAATAAAAATAAATAAATCAGCGTCAGGACTCGAACCGGCGATGCAGCGGTTATGGAGCAGAGCGCTTACCCGCTACGCCACGAGCTACTACTTGAAAGATTGGCAAAATACAAAGTATATGAATGCACTCGAAATTTTTCTCCTCGGATTTCTCGGAAACGGCTGAATAGTGCGTTTTATCACTTGCACCTGCTTAAGTCCTAGGCATGACCTACACATATGATTAAACTGAACTAAATCGGTGATGACAAGTTGATAGCCTCCCCTTGTAAATGAAAATTCAGAGGTCTTAGTAATTTATTAATCAATAAAATGGAATTTTATTAGATGCAGAATATCACTTATCAGAGATTCATAATAGTAAATACGCTTTTCTATAAAATCTAAAATCATTAATAGTCCATTGACTTCCATACTTGCGGCGGCATGAAGTATACATCATTGAATGATACAGTAAGATCTTGCGTCACCAGAAGAAGAAATGGAGTGAAAAGAAAGGACAGGATGAGTAAAGACACATACGGAAGTAAGAAGAAAAGCATATGCAAGGAGAGGATAGAGCGAATAGGAGTGTGTACGAGAGAGGGTGGAAAGAGTCGCTACGGAGGGGCCTGGCGAGCGCACGCGCCTCTGAAACGAGAGAGTCCGAATGATGCCGAGATGAGCGGAGAGCAAGAGAAAACGAATGATGCAAAGATGAGCGAAGAATGAGAGAGTACGAAAGATACGGAGATCAATGTAGAGCGAGGGAGCGATGGGATTTGATGAATGAATGAGTAGAAATAAGACCATATTAATTCGAATTGAAATTCAATAATTATTCATGTAAAAAAAACAACTTTTTCAAAATTCATTGTATCGAAACACGAGGGGTGGTAAGCCCACGTACAGTGAAAAGCGTGCGGGGTGTAAAGCGTCCGAAGGGTCAGAGGCCCGGAGGAGTTAGTTAAATATTTTTCGCCGGACAACTTCAAACCGATTCCACGACATTTATTTTTGTACTTATCTTTGTTCATTCAGTTAAGAGTTTTCAGTCTTAATATATCTTTCTTGAAATTTTTCTATGATTGTGCGTGCTTTTTATTATCTATTCTTATTTTATTCATTATTTGTAAAAGTGCCATATTTTACATAGTTTGATTCACGAAAAAAGCCATTCGTGATTTAAACCAACAAACTGAGTTAAGTGAAACTTCTTATCAACCAAAATATATTCCACCAGTCATCCACCAAATTATTTTCACCATCTCATCCTGATTCGATTCATCCGGCCACTATCATAAGCTTTATCACCATCGTCAGCTTTACCATCAGCATCAGCAGCAGCATATTCAATTTCATTCATCTTTCGCCAACTACCGATGTTTACTATTGCAATCATGGTGCCTCTACATATAAACTCAGTGCGCGTTACCGAGTCTCGGATGATAGGCCCCGGCGTCACGGCACTGAGGGATAATACGGTGTCTTAGGAAATCTTACCATCGTATCGAGAGTTTCCCCTTTGTCCGGAGTTTTTTTTTGTTGTTTCATTTATTTTATTCTTTCTTTGGACATGTGTTCCATAATTCCTTGCGTCGGAAGTAAATTCTTTTGTGATTCTAAAATTCACGATCCGTTTAATTAAATTAAAAACTCGTTCGTTATTTATTCTGAAAACGATAAAGTGCGTCCGAATAAATAATTTCCATTCAGAAGAGAATATTTCACTGAAATTCAAAGATCGTTTAGCGGGTATGAGATAAAATTATTCCAAGTCCAACAATTTATTTAATCTGAATTTCTCTGATTAGTTGGGGAAAAGAATTAAAATCATGTAAATCATTCTTGAAATTAACACTTCCTTCAAATCCGATTAAAATTCTAAACGCCCCGGTTAAATTAATTAAAATTCGTAAACTTTTGGGAATTTGTTTAAAAAATGAATTGCCTTTGAACTTCAATCATTATTCAGTTTATCGTGAAGAACAATTAAAAATGGAAGACGTTTACGTGGTAACATTAATTTGGAGTATGGTTGTGGCATTCATGTTTATTCTCTCTCTTATTTGCTGGCTCCCGTGTAAGTGGAAAACTGACCAGAGCCCCGTTACATAGTGTTAGTGAATTATTTTCTTTTTCCAAGGGTAGTTTGGCGTACCGTAACACATTTTAATATGACATCTGTTTTGACTTTAATTCCGTAACATTGTTTGAACTCTAATGACCCCCGATGACCTCACACTCGTATCCATAAACGGTTCGTCGCCGGTCATCTTAGTAGAAGCATTACTTGGCCTCCAAGCGGACCTGCCCTCATCTCACCGACCGATCCATAAATTCACAGTCGTCATTCACGTGGAGTATATCGTTATATATTGGTTTCAAATCGTTTTTATGTTGATTTTTCTATTCACTTATTTTCGCGATATTCTTTTACGAGTGATAATTTTCAAATTCGGATTGCCGTCAGGGTAATGGTGGTCATGTTTATTCTAATTTTAATATTTGGAATTATGCTATTCGGTCCGTGTGAAACACCTATATTGGCTCGTCCCTCGATCCCACTTAATTCGTTCGTTGATATCACTGTGGATTCTTCGATCGCGATAGAAGTGGATATCCGAAATAAATAATCACATGGAGATTGACATTATCTTCCCCAATGTTTTCTTTGTATAATTTCTTTCCCCTAAAAGTTTTTTGATTTTGCTCAAATTTATCCTTGACAAATTTTCTTGATTATTTCTCGTCCTCTGAAGTCTAACTATTCGCATATATGAATATCTTTATAATTACAAAAGCGACGCGTTCATCTCCAGATGAGATGAACTCTTAACCACAATACGCTCCCGCCTATCCTGAGCTTTTTTTGCGCAAGGTTAGGCTCGAAACAGGGCAACACTTTGACTAACGCGCTTTCTCCGAGAACGTGTGAAGGAGGAGCTGGCTCTTCTTGGCCGAAATAGAAAAGTAGCAAGTCAGGACGTAACAATATACTACGCGAGAAAAGGTTTAAGAAACTGAGTGTCAGATCTTTTCCTGCGATCGCCACGAAAAATCCCTCGGCCGATAGATGTGCGATACTTGTAGCTGCCATCAGCCAAGATTTCGAAACTATGACCTGTTGACACGATATTGCATTTTCCCGAAATTCGTAAAAGTCATAATGCAAATGAGCACATATTTTCGTGCGAGATCGTCTTCAAACACGAGTCTCCTTAAAGGTGTAAAAGCGGCTAAGTGGGTGTGAAAACCTTAAATATATACACGGGTATTTCCCAGCAAATCAGAGGAAAACTCTTTCCTTTGATTTGCTAACGAAAACCGGGACAAAAACGGTCTCGCTGCTCGTTTTATTCGTATTCAAGTTACTTCGCCATACTTGCGCATGTGTATGTGTGTGCGTGTGAAAAGGCAGCGGTCGAGTGTTGAGTTATTCCACAAGTGACTTATTTAATAGTACAAATTATTTAATTTTATTTGAGTGATTTGTTTGATTAAAAAAAAATGCTCCCTTGTCCGCGTGGTGGAATTGAAGAGGCGGTGCGTCGACAAAATGTCATGGTCGTTCTGAATAGAGTTTCATCTCTCGCTCGAATGAGCAGTGCATATGTGATGAAACGGTGCACGCGCGATTGGCTACGTCGAATTGAATCTGCAAGTTTTATGACCCTGTCACGCGAATTTCGTGTGCTTTTACGGGGGATAAGCATTCGAGTGATCGGAATGTTGTTCGAGCGTCCCAGACATCGCGGGAAGTTATAACAATGGCTGGGCGCAATATAACAGGCAGAGATGGACATGAGTTACCTGGTGTGCGTAAATTATTTGCGTTGTACCAAAACGAGCTTCGTGAGTTTGGTTTTACGTGTGTGTTATTATTATAGACGACCGTGCATTCTATTTTTGTTTATAATCTGTTTTTAATTTGAGCGGGCCTGCTCAACTACGCTGGTAATGATGAGGACATCGAGATTCATAGACAGCTCAAAAGTTAAATGGGTAAGTCGTAATATTACCACCTTGGTCACAGGCACACAGACACACACACACACACATACACACACACACACACACGCGCGCGCACGCGCACACCCACTTACACCCGTGCCGGGTTTGCTGAATGCCGCATTGGGCGCCTCCCTAGGTGGCGGATAGGGGGAAGTCCAGCAAATATGCCGGGTACCGAGGACATAAAATGCTGGGGTGTACCACAATCCAGCTAGGGGAAGAAACCCCGAAAATAAACCAACGATGAGAAGCGTTCATCAAGAAACTACCCTAACGGCGCAGGGGAGGGATACCCCAGTGACGGCGGACGGGAGTGCCAAAGCAGGCTCCAGTTCGTCGTCATCCAACGACTGCAGCTTCGGGGAGGTGGACCACTTGGCCTCCGCGAAGTATAAAGCCCCAAGTGAAGACACGAAGAAATGGCACGACCAATTTGCGAGACTGCGCGAACAAATTGAAGCCCTGCTCAACTTCGTCACGCCAAGGAATAACATCCATGCTGAAGTCAAGAGAATGGTAAACGATATGAGCAGTACATTCAATAGACTGCGTAAACTGTAAGAGCACCCTGTGGTGGTAACACCCTTGCCACGGAAATCGTCAGCGGGAACACAGACGTCGCCAAAGATGCCCCTCGGAGAACCGCGAACGCCTGTCCGCCCAACTCGGCAAGAGGAAAATGATGTCCCCGCTCGAAGAGGCGAGCCGTGAAGCCAAGAAAGCCAAGCGTAAAGGAGGTAAAGCCCGTGATACTATACCAGCCGCAGCCCGCCCGACCCGACCTATCCTGGGAGGAACTAGGGAGGGGGAGTGGCAAACCGTTCAAGGGAGGGAGCAGCGCAAGAAACGTGGTGCCCGAAGGTTGCCCAACGCTGTCATAATCCAGAAGAGGGGAGAATTGAGCTATGCGGATATCCTTCCCAGAGTAAAGAAGGATGCCTCTGAAGGAGGTCGGACAAAGCGTATCTAAGATACGCAAGACAGCAGCTGGTGATATGATACTGGTCCTCGATAAAGCCAGTGAGGAGCAGGTAGCGCAGTTCTGCACTGCAATTGACAACTCGCTGGGTGACCAAGCAGCCATCAGGAGCCGGGTGCAGATGACGTCAATCGAGATCAAGGACCTCGATGAAACCACCACGAAGGAAGAAATCCACGAAGTGCTGGAAAACTCGCTAGGTGAACAGACCAAAATTGAGCTATAGGCCATAAAGTCACTGCGCAAGGCGTTCGGCGGCACCCAGACAGCGGTGGTGACCATCCCTACGATAGCAGCTGCAAAGATTACTGAGACAGGGAAACTTCGAGTGGGCTGGGTCGTCTGCCGAGTCCGTGAACTCCTGAAACCAACCAAATGCTTCAAGTGCTGGCAGTACGGACACCTGGCCCGAAACTGTAAGAGCACAGTCGACAGTCGACTGGCCTTCAGTGCTGCATCAAATGCAGTGCTGAAGGCCACAAAGCCTCGGAATGCGAGTTGGAACCGAGCTGCGCATTGTGCAGCGGAAGGGAAAATGAGGAGGCCATCAAGCACGCCGCTAGAAGCGGCAAATGTGCTGCCTACAGGAAAGCCAACCAGGAACTCATCCAAAAACGTGGATGAGAGTACTGCAGGTAAACCTCAACCACTGCAAAGCAGCACAGGACCTACTCGCACAAACCGTGCGAGAGGAGAAACTGGACGTGGTGATCATATCGGAACCGTACCGAAACCCCGACCAACAGTCCTGGGTGGTGGATGCGACAGGCAGGACCACCATCTGGTCCTGCTCGGTGCATCCCTTCCAGGAGACCATGGGAGTACGACAGGACGGCTTCGTCAGGGCCGAGGTAAATGGAATCTACCTGTATAACTGCTACACCCCACCAAGCTTGATGCAGGAACAGTTCGAGGTAACATTAGACCGGCTGGTCACTGATGCAGCGGATCGGAATCCACGAGTAATAGCCAGCGACTTCAACGCCTGGGCGATCGACTGGGGCAGCAAAAGGACCGACAGGAGAGGGCAGGCACTCTTGGAAACTTTGGCTTTACTCAACCTCGTTCTGCTAAATGATGGCAAGTCACCAACGTATGTCAAAGGCGAAGCGAGCTCCATTATAGATCTCACCTCCGTCAGTGGCGGTCTCGCGAAAGAGCCCACAAACTGGCAGGTGACCGAAGTCTATACTCATAGCGACCACAGGACTATCACCTGGAATATCGCGAGACAACAGAGGTGTAATGCAACATCAACGAAGAAACCCAAACCACGGGCTGGAGGGCAGATGCATTCGACGGGAATGTGTTCCAGCTAGCTATGGAGGATGGAGAGGCCGAAGAAGAAACGGTTGAAACGAAAGTGGAAAAAGTGATGCGAAGGGTAGCTAGAGCTTGCGACACCACGATGCCAACGAAAGGAGAGGGGAACCCACATACGCCAATATACTGGTGGAATGATGAGGTCGCCGCGCTCCGCAAGAAAAGCAACCATGCTAGGAGGCTAGCACAGCGAGCTAGAGGCAAAGCCACGCACCCACGATTGGAGGCGAGCTTCAGGAAGGCGAGGGCCCGACTAACTAAGGCCATTAAGCGCAGCAAGCGACAAACCTGGAAAGAACTGATCTGCGAGGTGGACGACGACCAGTGGGGGAGACCATACAGGTTGGTCATGACCAAGCTGAGGAAGCAGTCGAGGCAACAACCAACTTGTGCTGACCAGCTGAAAGGAATAGTCACGACGCTGTTCCCTCAACAGCGGAATCTTGACTACGTGATAGACGACGAAGACGGCGAAGGCATACCGCTGGTCACTAAAGACGAACTCCTCGAGATTTGCTGCAGAATTGGGAACAAGAAGACCCCGGGAATGGATAATATCCCAAACGTCGCACTCAAAACAGCGATGAAGGTGGCACCTGATCAGTTTGTCGACATATACAATACATGCATCAAGGAAGCAGTCTTCCCCGAGAGATGGAAGTGGCAGAGACTAGTACTCTTGGCCAAGGGAAATAAACCACTCTACGACCCTTTATCATACCGCCCATTGTGTATGTTGGACACCGCAGGGAAAACACTAGAGCGCATAATCCACAACCGGATTGAAGCTATTATTGGGGACACGCTTGCGGACAACCAATATGGCTTCAGGAAAGCTCGATCGACGCTGGATGCTATCAATCGTGTGATCGCCACGGCCAGGAAAGCCACAAGCGGCAGTCGGTGGAAACGAAGAGCAAAAAAGTACTGCCTGCTTGTAGCCCTTGACATCAAGAATGCATTTAACACAGCGAGGTGGGACGTCATCTGCTCAGCAATGGACAGACTCCACGTACCCCCTACTTAAAGAGGATGATCAGAAGCTACCTGACCAAAAGATCCCTCATGTACGACACACAGGACGGAGCGGAAGAGTATGCGGTCACCGGAGGCGTGCCACAAGGCTCCGTACTCGGACCCCTACTGTGGAATATGATGTATGACGGTCTGTTGAAACAGGACTTCCCAGAACAAGCGGAACTCATCGCATTCGCAGATGATGCTATGATAGCTATCACTGGCAAACACTACGAAGAACTCTATAACGTATTCGAGTCAACTTACGAGCGGATCAGTCAGTGGATGTGCTTGGTTGGACTGAAACTAGCGAAACACAAAACTGAAGCAATGTTAATCACGGCCCGTAAAAGTGTGGAAACGATCACCCTCAGAGTCGGAGATCACAATATCACTTTGCAGCCATACATCAAGTACCTGGGAGTGATGCTGGATGCACGGCTCAACTTTAAACACCATGTCGAATACATCGCGGAGAAAGTGGCCAAGGTGGCAGCGGCGCTGGCACGGCTTATGCCAAATGTCGGTGGCCCACGGCCGGAAAGAAGGAAGCTTCTGGCAACAGAAGTTACTTCTGTCCTGACCTACGCAATAGCCATCTGGGGCGACGCCCTGAAGACCGAAAATAAGCACCAAAAAATGGCAATGATTTACCGGATCAGCGCGCTGAGGGTCTGCAGCGCTTTTCGCACAGTATCAGGAGATGCTGTGCACGTTATTGCGGGAATGATTCCCATCAGAATCCTGGCTGAAGAAAGGAGGACACTCTATCAACGAAGAAGTACACTACCGGAACACCGGGGGAGGCAGCGAGAAGAAGCCAGGCAGGAGAGCTTGCTAAACTGGCAGATGGAATGGGACGCATCCGGGAAAGGGAGATGGACGCATCGTCTTATCCCCCAGGTGGAAAGGTGGGTAAAACGCGAACATGGCGACGTAAATTACTACCTGACCCAGATGCTCTCAGGACACGGATGCTTCAAGGCATACCTACATCGCTGTTTCGGGCACGAGGACGACGCGTATTGTCTGGCTGGGTGCAGCTGGGTGCGGAGTACCGGAAGATGCCGAACATGCCTTCTTCCAATGTCCGCACTTCCACTCCGAACGTGAGAGTTTGGAGGCAACTTTTGGGGTGCCACCATCACAGGAAAACTTAGTGCACATATGCTGGTATCGATGGAGCACTGGGAGGCAGTGAGCGAGGCCGCTACCACGGTCCTCAAAGCACTTCGCACGGAAGAACAGGAGAGAAGGAAGGCAACGGCCATGCAACGCCCTGCCTAAAGCAACACCAGCGAGATAGCTACGGCTAGGCCCCCCCACGAAGTAATGCCTAGCGGCGGTCCCGCGAGGGTGAAATACGGTCAATGACGAAAGAGGTTTAGGGTTTTAGTCGGTAGGGCATTTATTGCAGAGTCCGACACACAGGTGCGCGCCACACAACACCTATGGTGCGTAACGCATTTCCCCCCTCTAAATAAAATAAAAAAACACACACACACACACACGCACCACATGGGGAGACTGAAACCCCTACGTGGCGCGTCCCCAGGTGGCGGATAGGGGAACGCCTTCTAGATATAGAGGGTAGGAGGGACTTAAAAACACCTCCCGCGGACCAACAGCAGGGGAGTAAACCTCGTCACTAAATCGGTATGAAAGTGAGCGATAGTAACGACATACCCCAAGTGAGTACCTCTCCGAAAGAGAGCAATCTCACCATCGATTCCGATCAGGTGTAAGCCCTGGTGGTCGGCACCGGTCTCATGGATTTTGGGGGAGACCAATCGCACAGACCAAACGAGACAACTGCTATAAGACAAAAGGAGCAATAGGAGGCCTTAAGGGAAACGCGTAAAGAACCAGTGGAACTTGATGCAACCAATGGCATGGTGGCTGCACAGAGCAGTGCTGACGCTGGCGAGAAGTTCCAGACACTCCAACGACTCAGATGCCTGATTACAAAACTTCATGAATTCATGAAGGACAAGAAGAATATCCACCATGAAGCAAAGAGGATGGCAGCTTCCGTGAAAAGTACTTTTAACAGAGTGTACGAGCTGGAAAGATCTATCGGCAGTAAGCCCGACTTAACCGATCCAGTACCGGCAACAACAGGGGCTCAGACGCAGACCACACCATCACTGCGTCGGCCACCCGGGACGAACACAAGGAAGGGCGACGCGACGACTCCCGTCCGGCAGAACGTGCCGGCCAACAAGAGGAAACATCGCACCCCGCCGACACCGGACGAAAAAACATCGAGGAAGAAGGAAAAGAAGCAACAGAAGAGTGTCCCAGAGGCCCAACCGGCCCGGAACACGGATCCGGGGCCCAGCGGTGTCTCGAGACGTACTGAGACGCCGAACCAAGGATGGGAAGAAGTGCACAAGAAACCCCGCAGGCCGCGGAGACAGCCTGAGCTCCCAAACGCCGTGGTTATCCAGAAGAATTGGGAATCTACATACGCCGATATCTTGGACAAAGTAAAAAGAGACCCCAAGCTCGAAGAAATGGGACAGAGGGTGAGCAAGATCCGCAGAACAGCTGCTGGTGATCTCATTTTCATCCTCGATAAAGCTAGTCCCGACGAAACCGCCTAGATGCGCTCAACGATTGAAGAAGTACTGGGCCAGGAGGCTGCTGTTACAAGTCGAGTGCATGAGACATGCATCGAGATCGAAGACCTCGATAAAACAACAACCAAAGAGGACATCTGCCAAAAACTTGCTAAACAGCTTGGTACCGATATGAGGATTGTAAGTGACTCAATCAAGACGCTCCGCAAAGCCTACGGAGGTACACAGACGGCGGCTCTGAGACTAGGGGCAGACCTAGCAAAAAAGGTCGTTGAGATGGGAAAGATCCGTATTGGCTGGGTAGTATTCCATGTTCGCGAGCAGCTTAAACCCACCAAGTGCTATAAGTGCTGGGAGTACGGTCACCTGTCGCGGAACTGCAGAGAGATTGACCGATCTGATAACGGCATTAAATGCGGGAAGACGGGGTACAAGATCAAAACATGCCAAGAAGCGGCCCACTGCGTAGTCTGTGCCAAAAGGGGTAGCACGTACTGCGGTCATATTGCCAGTACCAGCAGATGGCCAGCCTACACGCAGGCACTCCAGACGCTCACGGCACAACGACGATGAAACTATTACAACTGAACCTCAATACTGCGAGGCCGCACAGGACCTGCTCATACAGACAGTGCGGAAGTTAAGTCCGGACGTTGTCATTATCTCAGAGCACTACCGGAACCTGGATGGCCAACTCTGGGAACCAGACGCAACGGGCAAAGCCGCTATTTGGTCGTGTAGTGAGCACCCGTTTCAGGAAACAATGGGAAAGCCCGATCCCGGCTTTGTGCGAGCAAAGATGGGCGGTATCAACGTCTACGCCTGCAACGCTCTTCCTAGCCTATCGCTCGAGGAATTCCAAGACCTCCTGGACCGACTAGTTGTAGATACTCGAGCACGTGGCCCTCTAGCGATTGCAGGTAACTTCAATGCCTGGTCAGTTGAATGGGGCAGCACAAACACAGACAAGAAAGGACAGGCCCTACTGGAAACGCTAGCTTCGCTGGACCTTGTCCTTCTCAACACAGGTACTTCACCAACCTTCCTCAGGGGGGAGGTGACCTCGATAGTGGGCCTCACGTTTGTCAGCGACTGCCTTGCAAGAGGAGATACCAGATGGACAGTGACTGACCACTACACACATAGTGACCACCAGGCTATCACGTGGGAGGTGGGGAATGCCCGGAAACGGAGCAGACTACCTTAGAGGAAGACTAGCTCTGTCAGCTGGAAGGTGAGTGCATTCAACGAGGATGTGTTCCGAACGGCCATGGCGGATAGCAGCACTATAGAGGGAAACGCATCTGCGAAGATGAAGGCAGTCATGGAAAAAGTCACCAGGGCATGTGATATGACCATGCCCAGAAAGCGAACCAACAATCGACACCCACCAGTGTACTGGTGGAATGATGAGATAGCTGAACCTCGGGCACGAGCCAACCGGGTAAGAAGGCTCGCTCGGCGAGCCCGTGGGAAAAGTGTATTCCACCGGCTAGAGGAGGAATACAAAGAAGCACGCAGCAAGCTGAAAAAAGCTATAAAGGGCAGCAAGAAGGCTTGCTGGGATGAACTACTTGGTGAAGTGGACAATGATCCATGGGGACGGCCCCACAAGGCCGTCATGTCTCGGCTGAAAAACCATCCAATGGTAGCACCGACTTGCCCGGACCTTCTGCGCAAAATTGTGTCAACTCTTTTCCCGCAGCAGACGGAGCTACAATACCATTTTGATTTCGACGAGAGTGAGGTAATACCACCCATTACCCACGAGGAGTTGGCGAAAGCCTGTAGCAAGCTAGGAACGAGTGAGGCGCCAGGACCGAATGGCATCCCTAACGTTGCACTCAAGGCGGCAATCAGTGTAGCACCAGAGGTGTTCATTGATCTGTATAATGCGTGCCTCAGGGAAGGGGTCTTCCCCGACACATGGAAACCGCAGAGACTTGTGCTCCTTCCAAAAGGAAAGAAGCCACCGGACGTACCGTCATCACATCGACCAATCTGCTTGCTGGATTCAGCAGGAAAGATCCTAGAGCGCATCGTGCACAATCGGATAAAACCCGCTATTGGAAGCGCACTAGGGGATAACTAGTTCGGGTTTAGAAAAGGACGCTCAACACTTGATGCCGTGAGCCTAGTAGTGAATACAGCTAAGGTAGCAATTTGAGGAAAGCGATGGAAGAGAAGTGTCAAACGATATTGCCTGATAGTCACTCTTGACATCATGAACGCATTCAACTCAGCGAAATAGGACTGCATCTGGACGGCTCTGACAACGTTCAGAATGCCCCAATACCTGAGAAAAATCGTAATGAACTATCTGAGCAACAGATACCTTGAGTATGATACAGATGATGGCCCCCAAGAATACAAGGTTACCGGGGGTGTTCCCCAAGGCTCGGTGCTTAATCCACTCCTGTGGAATATAATGTATGACGGACTTCTGAAGCTGGCTACACCGGGAGAGGTGAAACTGGTGGCATTCGCAGATGATGTAGCAGTGGTCATCACAGCAAAACACATCCAAGAAATCAACACGATCTTTGAAGAAACGTTCGCTCAGATTCAGAGCTGGATGACCTCAGTCGGTCTGAAACTGACGGAGCAGAACACGGAGACCGTACTCATCACGAGCAGGAAGGTTGTCGAGACTATCACACTAACTGTTGGCGAGCACATCATCACATCGCAACCCCATATCAGATATCTGGGAGTGTTGATCGACACGAGGCTCAATTTCAAACCGCATGTTCAACATGCTCGTGCCAAAGCGGCTACGGTTGGAGCCGTACTGGCGCGGTTAATACCGAACTTTGGCGGCCCGAGGTAGCCTAGGAGAGCACTGCTGGCGTCAGTGAGTACCTCGGTGCTCACATACGGCATAGCAATCTGGTCTGATGCAATGAAAGTCACGGAATATCGAAAGAGAGCAGCAGCAGCCTATCAGCTCAACGCCCTAAGGGTAGCAAGTGCATTTCGCACGGTGTCCGGCGACGCTATATGCATTATTGCGGGAACAGTGCCGATTGCAATATTGGCCGAAGAACGACAATCTCTATACCGAATTAGGAGAGCGGCGACGCGGGATCAGAACGAGATACGCGCACAAGTACGAAGTAACAGCTTTGAGCGCTGGCAAACTATTATTTTCCTCAAGATTAAATTCTTCTATGGATGGCATCGTAGCTGAACAATGATTGAAAAATAAAAAAATCAAATAAAATAATTTTCTCAAATAATTCTTATAAGAGAACAATGGGGCTTAGGTGGTAGTGGGGATTGACGGTTCACGCGTCACAAAGCCATCCACGCATACCGTCAAACGTCGCTTGGACGTAGCAGTTGGCCAAACGCGGGCAAGAGTGAAGAACGCGCGCCACCGATAGATGGCGAGAGTATATCACTCGTAATGTCAAATGCAAACGAGTGCTAGACTCTCATTACGAGAGCTATTTTTATCCTTGATTAAATTGAGATTTTAAATAACCTATTTTTTTTTTAAATAAAAAACTTGTCATTTTTACAGTTTTTCCTTATTTTCATTTTACAAATAACTATCATCGAAATCATGGAAATTCCGTCTGAATTTTGTCTAATCTAATGTATGTAAGAAATGTCTCTAGCCAGAGCTTTCTCGTGCACAGCCCACATTAAAAATCATTTTTTTCAGCATTTTGATGGTCATGTGACCAGCAGATGTGATCTTGACGTGGGTTACACAGCCGTTAAATTTCCACCCGCAAAATCTTGAATTTTTCAATCATATCAGTTTTTCAACTGATATGATTGAAAAATTGCGTTTCATGCTTCTAACCCGCGACAATTTTTTTTTTTTTTAAATACTTTCATGATCGACTAATAAGGCGGCACCACGTTTAGCGTCGGTTTGGGTTTGGCTCTGGCTAGAGACATTTCTTACATACATTAGATTAAACAAAATTCAGACGAAATTTCCATGATTTCGATGATAGTTATTTTTACGTCATTTTTTACGAATTTCAAAAAACTCTTGCCGGTGTAGAACCCGATACTTCCAGTGCCGAGGCCGATCTCCAGCCGACCGAACTACCGACAGCTATTCTTGATTGTCTGGTTACTGAGTCATTTTCGGCGGCAGCTTTTGGATAATTTAAAAAAATCTATTTTCTTCCATACCATTGGCCTATTGTGAAAGCCGTTTTTAACGCGGCCTTCCTCTATGGCAATCTGTTTTTCTTCTTCTGCCGCCACATCCATTTGTTCGGCGGCAACGGCTTCAAAATCATCATACATGATATCGCGAAACTTGCGATACGCAACATGCGAAAGCGGACGGACATTCATCGCCGCAAGCTGCTCTTGCAACGTGGAACATCCGCTCCCGGAAGTTATAGTGCCGCAAACTGCACTTTCGTTAATGCCCATCGTACTATGATCATCGGAATCGGTCCAAATATTGAAACCGTAATTGCACATTTCACACCTAAAAAGCAATTGGGTTCTCAATCCACGATCAATGTATTTCTCCCATTTGAGATGACGAAAATGACATTCTAAACCACGGCTGTGAGAGTCAAATTTTTCATGCAACTGTTGAAGAAAGAAGGTTATATCGACTATCCGTCGACCTTCGACTTCCACGTCAACGCGACCCGTATCTAATGCAGCCTCACTATCTACAAGAAGCTCATGTTCATCAATATCAGAACCTTCCTGATGATGGTCTGTCTGATTAACAACTTTCTTTTTTTCGAGATCGTGCAATTGGCACTCAAATGAAGATTGTGGAAAATCGAAAGCCGATTCTGCTCTAGGCAACCCCATTTCTCGCGAAACATCTGCATGCAATGCTGGCTCAATGCTTCTTGTATTAACCTGTGAGCCATCTGTATGGATACTGCATGTATCTAACTGCGGTATCGGCTTAGCAGCTTCATCTTCTCAGAAAGCATGCAATTTACGGGGATGAGTGCTCACTTTCTGAGGGCTACTCGACTTTAGAGTAACGATCGAAAATTCTCCCATTTCTGGACGAATCTCAAAAGTGCTTGGTGTAACTTGTTGCTCAGATGAGAACACAGTATTTTGAAGGGGCTCGCAATTATGCACATTAGTAACATTATTTTTTGTTGCACCAACTTTCATATGCCTATCTCTGCCACTGATTTCTGCAAGCCCATGATAGACGTTGTTCACGTCGAGATCATGCATTTCCCGTCGAAAACAAGCTTTCGAAAAATCGGCAACAGAGGATTGCTCTTGCTGCCCATCAATTTCTGGAAAGCATGCTTCAGAAATCTCGTTTTCAAACGAATACGTGCTCGGAAGGTGAACATGCGTTACCTGATACGTGCCTCTCGATCGGTTCGACTTGTTCCCCAGCATAATTCCCAGGTTCTCCAGGTCGATTCCGAGGACGCCTGGGAAGAAATTAAATGTTCATGAATATGTCTGAAGGTACAACAAACTTTGCTTATAATTTCTCAAATCCTCGCAAAAAGTGAAAAAAAAAAGAATTTTTGGATTGCAATCTGTTATGAGTTGAAAGTGAAGCGAGTCGAGCAATACCAGAATTTTGTTCCTTGAAACGGAAGAAAAGGGAAAAAACCGTAACAGCAGTGAGTCTGATATCGCCCTCAGAGATTCTTTGCATCGAGTGATTTTTGTACGGTCTATTGTTATAAGTTTTTTCTAAATAATAAAATCGAGAGTTTTTCCCCCTATAACCGTATTTTGCAGAGAATAAAGTTCTCTCCATATAATGGGCAATTGAAGTGGGACAAAGTATTTTTGGGCGATTTCAGCGGAACTTGGACCAAACCCAAAAAACTAAGAAATTACTTTAGAGGTAATATAATTTTCTTCCAAACAAACATAATTTTATTATGATCAGATGAAAATTGGCCTGGTGCAAAGGTATAGCACGTTCACGTGCAAATCGAGGCTGTGCAACCACGCAAAACTACCCCAGAATTGATGTTGAACGTCGAAACTCCCTTCGATGGGTATCAGTCAAAAAGGCAGCTCGTGGTAATCAAAAAACACCCCTCAAAAATCAACAGTTTAGGTTGCTGTAACTCCGAGAATATCGGCCCAATGCCCGGATGCATGGGGGTACCCCAGCTTTCTCTCTCTCTCTCTCTCTCTCTCTCTCTCTCTCTCTCTTCAAAAATTGGGCGGGGAGGGGAGAGAGAGAAAGAGCTAGGGCAGCAGAGAGGGAAATAATTAATAACGATACATTGATATTTATATAGACTTTATTTTAATATAAGCTTTATTTTTATTTTACTTTATTTTTATTAGATAATGTTTTTCTATTTGATTTTTTTTTCTCTATCATTCTCTCTCTGTCTCTCTCTTTCCCCCCAATTTTTCGAGAGAGAGAGGGAGAGAATGATAGAGAATAAAAAATCGAATCCTTTCGAATTCTTTTTCAGGATGTTTTCAGATTTTTCACCCACCTGCTGCTTCTTTCTCTCTCTCTCTCCTCTCTCTCTTGAGAAATTGGGGGGAGAATCTCGCATTATACATTCATTCCACTTGGGGTTCAACAAATTTGGGTAAATTCTGCGGTCGATTAGTTTCGATCGGGGGCTTGAAATATACATATTATTTTTCCCACACTTATAGCAAATTTTGATATCTAGAGGCTTTTTCAGGATGTTTTCAGATTTTCCACCCGCCCTGTGCTTCTTTCTCTCTCTCTCTCTCTATAATTCTCTCTCTCCCCCCAATTTCACAAGAGAGAGAGAGAGAGAGAGAAAGAAGCACCGGGCGGGTGGAAAATCTGAAAACATGCTGAAAAAGCCTCTAGACATCAAAATTTGCCATAAGTGTGGGAAAAATAATATGTACATTTCAAGCCCCCGATCCAAGCCAATCGACCGCAGAATTATCCAAATTTGTTGAACCCCAAGTGGAATGGATGTATGATGCGAGATTGGTAAAGAAGAAAACCCAAACTTGCACAAGGATAAGTGGAAAAGAAGAAGGCTTACGATAATCCACAGACTTCTTCTTTCTCCACATCATACATTATCTTTTCCCCGAATGTTAGTTGTAAAAACACGTACCTGTGAATGCCGCTTTGTCGACGAGAATGAGAACGTTTATTCCATTTGTTATTTTTGTTGCCCATTTTTCTCACATCACTTTACACTTATGATAACAACAAACTATTTATACAATAATATCTCTTGATAAAAATAATAGTTCTAGAACAATTCGTATGCTGTAATAATATAACTATATAACTTCACGGTGAAACGCGACGTCTTACGATCGCGTCAACCAGTCATATACATATATGGATTTGTGTGCATGGGTGTGTGTATGCGTCTGGGCGTGTTGACCATACACAATGTATACAGGGTGATTCGGGACTGCCCCTTTTCCTGATATGGGCATATACGGGATAAAAAACGAAAATTTTTGGCATTATTTTTTTTGAAATCGGCTGCGTCGCTTTCGAGTTATAGCCGATCGAAGTTGGCCAATCGGATGGCCGCTTTAGCCGCAGCGACGTCACTGGTTATAATCTATGAGAATGGAGCGTTCGGGTATCTTCGGAATCACACTGCCGCCTGCAGTACATGTTACCCGTTGCTATTGGAGATGAGTGAATCGAGACACGATGAAAATGGCATTTAAGAGGTGACGGATTATTTCAAGATGACGTTACTTTTTGCATATGCACATGTAGTCAAACTATTATTTTCCTCAAGGTTAAATTCTTCTATGGATGGCATCGTAGCTGACCAATGATTGAAAAATAAAAAAATCAAATAAAATAATTTTTTCAAATAATTCTCATAAGAGAACAATGGGGCTTATGTGGTAGTGGGGATTGACGGTTCACGCGTCACAAAGCCATCCACGCATACCGTCAAACGTCGCTTGGACGTAGCAGTTGGCCAAACGCGGGCAAGAGTAAAGAACGCGCGCCACCGATAGATGGCGGGAGTATATCAAATGCAAACGAGTGCTAGACTCTCATTACGAAAGCTATTTTTATCCTTGATTAAATTGAGATTTTAAATAACCTATTTTTTTTTTAAATAAAAAACTTGTCATTTTTACAGTTTTTCTTTATTTTCATTTTTATTGTTTCCAAGAAAAACTTGTATCGTCTTTTATAAGTATAAAACTGTAATGTTTACTACAACAGGCCAATGGTATTGCCCCGATACAGCCCCATTGTTCTCTTATGAGAATTATTTGAAAAAATTATTTTATTTGATTTTTTTATTTTTCAATCATTGGTCAGCTACGATGCCATCCATAGAAGAATTTAACCTTGAGGAAAATAATAGTTTGACTACATGTGCATATGCAAAAAGTAACGTCATCTTGAAATAATCCGTCACCTCTTAAATGCCATTTTCATCGTGTCTCGATTCACTCATCTCCAATAGCAACGGGTAACATGTACTGCAGGCGGCAGTGTGATTCCGAAGATACCCGAACGCTCCATTCTCATAGATTATAACCAGTGACGTCGCTGCGGCTAAAGCGGCCATCCGATTGGCCAACTTCGATCGGCTATAACTCGAAAGCGACGCAGCCGATTTCAAAAAAAATAATGCCAAAAATTTTCGTTTTTTATCCCGTATATGCCCATATCAGGAAAAGGGGCAGTCCCGAATCACCCTGTATACATTGTGTATGGTCAACACGCCCAGACGCATACACACACCCATGCACACAAATCCATATATGTATATGACTGGTTGACGCGATCGTAAGACGTCGCGTTTCACCGTGAAGTTATATAGTTATATTATTACAGCATACGAATTGTTCTAGAACTATTATTTTTATCAAGAGATATTATTGTATAAATAGTTTGTTGTTATCATAAGTGTAAAGTGATGTGAGAAAAATGGGCAACAAAAATAACAAATGGAATAAACGTTCTCATTCTCGTCGACAAAGCGGCATTCACAGGTACGTGTTTTTACAACTAACATTCGGGGAAAAGATAATGTATGATGTGGAGAAAGAAGAAGTCTGTGGATTATCGTAAGCCTTCTTCTTTTCCACTTATCCTTGTGCAAGTTTGGGTTTTCTTCTTTACCAATCTCGCATCATACATCCATTCCACTTGGGGTTCAACAAATTTGGATAATTCTGCGGTCGATTGGCTTGGATCGGGGGCTTGAAATGTACATATTATTTTTCCCACACTTATGGCAAATTTTGATGTCTAGAGGCTTTTTCAGCATGTTTTCAGATTTTCCACCCGCCCGGTGCTTCTTTCTCTCTCTCTCTCTCTCTCTTGTGAAATTGGGGGGAGAGAGAGAATTATAGAGAGAGAGAGAGAGAAAGAAGCACAGGGCGGGTGGAAAATCTGAAAACATCCTGAAAAAGCCTCTAGATATCAAAATTTGCTATAAGTGTGGGAAAAATAATATGTATATTTCAAGCCCCCGATCGAAACTAATCGACCGCAGAATTTACCCAAATTTGTTGAACCCCAAGTGGAATGAATGTATAATGCGAGATTCTCCCCCCAATTTCTCAAGAGAGAGAGGAGAGAGAGAGAGAAAGAAGCAGCAGGTGGGTGAAAAATCTGAAAACATCCTGAAAAAGAATTCGAAAGGATTCGATTTTTTATTCTCTATCATTCTCTCCCTCTCTCTCTCGAAAAATTGGGGGGAAAGAGAGAGACAGAGAGAGAATGATAGAGAAAAAAAAATCAAATAGAAAAACATTATCTAATAAAAATAAAGTAAAATAAAAATAAAGCTTATATTAAAATAAAGTCTATATAAATATCAATGTATCGTTATTAATTATTTCCCTCTCTGCTGCCCTAGCTCTTTCTCTCTCTCCCCTCCCCGCCCAATTTTTGAAGAGAGAGAGAGAGAGAGAGAGAGAGAGAGAGAGAGAGAAAGCTGGGGTACCCCCATGCATTCGGGCATTGGGCCGATATTCTCGGAGTTACAGCAACCTAAACTGTTGATTTTTGAGGGGTGTTTTTTGATTACCACGAGCTGCCTTTTTGACTGATACCCATCGAAGGGAGTTTCGACGTTCAACATCAATTCTGGGGTAGTTTTGCGTGGTTGCACAGCCTCGATTTGCACGTGAACGTGCTATACCTTTGCACCAGGCCAATTTTCATCTGATCATAATAAAATTATGTTTGTTTGGAAGAAAATTATATTACCTCTAAAGTAATTTCTTAGTTTTTTGGGTTTGGTCCAAGTTCCGCTGAAATCGCCCAAAAATACTTTGTCCCACTTCAATTGCCCATTATATGGAGAGAACTTTATTCTCTGCAAAATACGGTTATAGGGGGAAAAACTCTCGATTTTATTATTTAGAAAAAACTTATAACAATAGACCGTACAAAAATCACTCGATGCAAAGAATCTCTGAGGGCGATATCAGACTCACTGCTGTTACGGTTTTTTCCCTTTTCTTCCGTTTCAAGGAACAAAATTCTGGTATTGCTCGACTCGCTTCACTTTCAACTCATAACAGATTGCAATCCAAAAATTCTTTTTTTTTTCACTTTTTGCGAGGATTTGAGAAATTATAAGCAAAGTTTGTTGTACCTTCAGACATATTCATGAACATTTAATTTCTTCCCAGGCGTCCTCGGAATCGACCTGGAGAACCTGGGAATTATGCTGGGGAACAAGTCGAACCGATCGAGAGGCACGTATCAGGTAACGCATGTTCACCTTCCGAGCACGTATTCGTTTGAAAACGAGATTTCTGAAGCATGCTTTCCAGAAATTGATGGGCAGCAAGAGCAATCCTCTGTTGCCGATTTTTCGAAAGCTTGTTTTCGACGGGAAATGCATGATCTCGACGTGAACAACGTCTATCATGGGCTTGCAGAAATCAGTGGCAGAGATAGGCATATGAAAGTTGGTGCAACAAAAAATAATGTTACTAATGTGCATAATTGCGAGCCCCTTCAAAATACTGTGTTCTCATCTGAGCAACAAGTTACACCAAGCACTTTTGAGATTCGTCCAGAAATGGGAGAATTTTCGATCGTTACTCTAAAGTCGAGTAGCCCTCAGAAAGTGAGCACTCATCCCCGTAAATTGCATGCTTTCTGAGAAGATGAAGCTGCTAAGCCGATACCGCAGTTAGATACATGCAGTATCCATACAGATGGCTCACAGGTTAATACAAGAAGCATTGAGCCAGCATTGCATGCAGATGTTTCGCGAGAAATGGGGTTGCCTAGAGCAGAATCGGCTTTCGATTTTCCACAATCTTCATTTGAGTGCCAATTGCACGATCTCGAAAAAAAGAAAGTTGTTAATCAGACAGACCATCATCAGGAAGGTTCTGATATTGATGAACATGAGCTTCTTGTAGATAGTGAGGCTGCATTAGATACGGGTCGCGTTGACGTGGAAGTCGAAGGTCGACGGATAGTCGATATAACCTTCTTTCTTCAACAGTTGCATGAAAAATTTGACTCTCACAGCCGTGGTTTAGAATGTCATTTTCGTCATCTCAAATGGGAGAAATACATTGATCGTGGATTGAGAACCCAATTGCTTTTTAGGTGTGAAATGTGCAATTACGGTTTCAATATTTGGACCGATTCCGATGATCATAGTACGATGGGCATTAACGAAAGTGCAGTTTGCGGCACTATAACTTCCGGGAGCGGATGTTCCACGTTGCAAGAGCAGCTTGCGGCGATGAATGTCCGTCCGCTTTCGCATGTTGCGTATCGCAAGTTTCGCGATATCATGTATGATGATTTTGAAGCCGTTGCCGCCGAACAAATGGATGTGGCGGCAGAAGAAGAAAAACAGATTGCCATAGAGGAAGGCCGCGTTAAAAACGGCTTTCCATTGAATGCAGTCATAGCCGATGGAAGTTGGGCAAAGCGTACTTACGCAAATGGGAAGTACGATTCGTTGTCAGGTAATAGCTCGATTATTGGCTTCGAAACAAAAAAAGTCCTTTTCGGTGGTGTGAGAAATAAATATTGCGCAGTGTGCGCCAAGAATGAACAACTTGCTATGGAACCACGCGAGCATATATGTTACAAGAATTGGGGTCGCGACCAAAGCTCTACAGCAATGGAAGCTAATATAATTCTTGAAGGATTTAAAAACAGCATAGAAATTCGTGGTTTAATATACAAAACGCTCATTTCTGATGCCGATAGCAGCACTTATCAAGCAATCAGAGATGCCGACCCCCACGCTGCTCATGGCATAGTTGTACACAAAGTGGAATGCAGTAACCACTTGTTTCGTAATTTAGGCAAAAAAATGGTGAATGCATCGATAAAACAGCTAGAAGCTCAGCCCCAGAAAGGTATCTTAACAGTTGCGGCATTACGGAAACAAGTTCATGACTGCGATTTGAAGATACGAAGAAATATTGAGCGTGCACGAGATATTCGTAAAGCGGATAGCGAGTCTGAAACAGACAAAATTAAAATGCTTCAAAATGACATTTTGATCCTGCTTGGACACGTTTTTGGACAACACGCGTCTTGCAAGTCATTGCCATTTCCTTGCGAACCAAAAGAGAACGAGAAGAATTTGATTCCAGAGCTTGAACGAACCATGACGCAGCAGAAGCCGTCCGCTACCTCAGTTGTCACGCAGATAGTTTGTTACAGGCTCAAACAAAAAACATTTTTGATGCCTGCATTTCAATCGTAAACAAACTCAATTGTGGAAAACAGATCAAGCACTGCGCGAGAAATTCTTATCAAATGAGATGCTACGGTGCATTTATACAGCACAATAGCCAAAAGCTGCTTTCGAAAGTGCACTACAGTAAGGCGAAATAAGTTCCTCTTATCGTTGATAGATTTGAGCGGAGTAGGCAGCGCAAGATACGTCAAAATAAGTTGTGACGCCAGCAAAAGGGCAGACGCAAACATCGCAGGTGGCAGGGCATCGATAAAGATTATGGACCATCGTGTCCCAACCCAAACCCAAACCCAAACGAGCAGTCCTCAATCGTTCGGAAGATCAGTGGCAGCAGTTTAAAAAGGAAAGGAATGCGGTAGTTAAACTAATCAGAGAAAAGAAGAAGGAGTACTACGAAAAGATGATAGATGATAATAAAATGGATACGAAGAAGATGTGGAAAACACTCAAAGAAGTAGTTAGAGGGGAAGCAATGGGAGTAAGGGAGGTTGGGAACATAGATTTTGAGATATTGGATGTTAAAACGGAAAGAAGTATAGCTGATAAGTTTAATGTATATTATGTGCAAAGCATAAGTAATATAGTAAACTCCATACAACCAGATACATCTGGAAGTCCTAACAGAAGAAGGATTATAACGGGTGCTGGAATGGATAATAATGATAGAATAATGAAGAACTTTAATTGTGTCGAAATAGAGGAACTAGAAAAGATAGTGAGGGAACTGCCAAAAAAGAAGGGAACGGAAGAAGGAATATCAAGCGATATTCTAAAAATGGCGTTTAGTGCAATTAAAGAGGAATTTATAGAAGTAATAAATGGATCTCTGCGGGAGGGATGTTGCCCAGACAGCTGGAAAACATCAACCATTATACCGATCCCAAAGATAAATAAGGCGACGAAAGCAAGTCAATACAGGCCAATTAATATGTTGCCCCTGTATGAAAAGGTGCTTGAACTAGTAGTGAAGAATCGAATTGAAAAACATTTAGAAGACAATGACACTATAACAGAGCATTAATCAGGATTTAGAAAACAATACTCGTGTGAAACAGCGATTCAAACTGTTATAGACGAGTGGAAAGTGAACGTTAGTAAAGGAAAAATGGTAGGAGTTATCTTCATGGACTTAAAAAGAGCGTTTGAAACAATAGATAGAGACATATTATTGGACAAACTATACCAATATGGAATTAGAGAAAGGGTATTAGAATGGTTTCGTACGTATTTAAAAAATAGAACACAACAAGTAAGGTTTAATGATACATGGTCTGAAGTTATCGGCAATGAATATGGGGTGCCACAGGGATCAGTATTGGGACCGTTATTATTTATTATATATATAAATGATATTGTAAATCTGTGCCCAGATGGATGTAGTATAAAAATGTTTGCTGATGACACAGTGATATACGTAACAGGATTAAGTAGTGCAGAAGTGGAGGTTAAAATGAATACGTCATTACGTATAGTCGAAAAGTGGATGAACAGAAATAAATTAAAAATGAATGCGGAAAAAACAAAATATATGATTGTCAGCAGTATAAGGAAGAATGTGAGTGGACATATCGTACTCAAGTGTGTGGATGGAACGGAACTAGAGAGAGTGGAGACAATGAAATATCTGGGAATAATTATTGATGAGAAACTGAGATTTAAAGACCACTGTGAGCATATGTTAAAGAAGATAGGTAAAAAAACAAGTTTTTTAAACAGAATGGGGCAATATGTGTCTGCGTATACGAGATGTACTGTTTATAAAGCAATTATAGCACCACACTTTGAGTACTGCGCAACACTGTTACTTGATATGGGAGAAACAGAGTTGAATAAACTGCAGATCGCGCAAAACAGAGCGATGAGGGTTATATTGCAATGTAATCGCTATACGAGGATAGAAGATATGCTGAACGCGGTACAATTCATGTCTGTCAGGCAAAGATTGTACTACAATGTATGTATATTTATATTTAAAGCGGTAAATAATTTAATGCCGAAGGAATTAAAAAGTAGGCTACAAATAGTAGGTTCGAGAAGCGGTAGGAAAACACGACAAGCTGAAAATATAGTAATACAATTTAGAAGAACGAAAAGTGCGCAAAAAGGTATGTATTATGAAGGGGTGAAAATGTACAATGCACTGCCAGCTGAAATAAAACGTTGTGAAAAAGTTGAACAGTTCAAACGCATGGTAAAGAAATATATTGTATCAAGAATAAAATAATATATATGTAGAAGTAAGAAAATATGTAACAGTATGTAAATAGCTGAGAAAGCTAATAAATATCTATCAATCAATCAATCAATCAATCTCTCTATCATTCTCTCTCTCTCCATCGTTTTCTCTCTCTCCATCATTCTCTCTCTCTCTATCATTCTTTCTCTCTATCATCCTCTCTCACTATCATTCTCTCTCCCTGTATCATTCTCTCTCTCTATCATTCTCTATCTATATCATTTTCTCTCTCCCTCTCTCTATCATTCTCTCTGTCTCAATCATGCTCTGTCTCATTCATTCTCTCTCTCTATCATTTTCTCTCTCTCCTATCATTCTCTCTCTCTCTATCATTTTCTTTCTCTCTCTCTATCATTCTCTCTCCATTATTCTCTCGCTCTCTCTCTCTATCATTCGCTGCCTCTCTATCATTCTCTCTCTCTCTATCATTTTCTCTCCATCATTCTCTCTCACTATCATCCTCTCTGTCCTATCATTCTCTCTCGCTATTCCCTATCATTCTCTCTCTCTCTCTCTCTGTATCATTCTTTCTCTCTATCATTCTCTCTCCATCATTCTCTCTCTCCTATCATTCTCTCTCTGTCTCTCTCTCTATCATTATCTGTCTTTATCATTCTCTCTATCTCGCTGTCTCTCTATCATTCTCTCTCTCTATCATTCTCTCTCTCTATCATTATCTCTCTCTATCATTCTCTCTCTCTCTATCATTTTCTCTCACTATCATTCTCTTTCTCTCTATCATACTGTTTCTCTATCATTCGCCCCCTCTCTATCATTCTCTCTCTCCTATCATTCTCTCTCTCTCTCTCTATCACTCTCTCTCTCTCTCTCTATCATTTTCTCTCTCTCCTATCATTCGCTGTCAATATCATTCTCTCTCTCTATCATTCTCTGTCTCTATCATTCTCTCTCACTATCATTGTCTCTCTCCTACCATTCTCTCTCCAATCACTCCCTCTCTCTCTCTATCATTCGCTCTCTCTCTATTATTCTCTCTCTCCTATCATTCGCTCTCTCTCTCTCTCTCTATCATTCTCTCTCTCTATCATCCTCTCTCCATCATTCTCTCTCTCTCTCTCTCTCTTTCTATCATTTTCTCTCATTATCATTCTCTCTCACTATCATTCTCTCTCACTATCATTCTCTCTCTCTATCATTCTCTCTCTCTCTATCATTTTCTCTCACTATCATTCTCTCTCTCCATCATACTCTCTCTCTATCATTCTCTCTCACTATCTTTCTCTCTCTCTCTATCATTCGCTCCCTCTCTATCATTCTCTCTCTTTCTCCATCATTCTCTCGCTCTCTCTCTCCATCATTTTCTCTCTCTCTAACATTCTCTGTCTCTCTATCATTCTCTCTCTCTATCATTTTTTCTCTCTATCATTCTCTGTCTCTATCATTCTCTGTCTCTATCATTCTCTGTCTCTATCATTCTCTCTCTCTCTATCATTTTCTCTCACTATCATTCTCTCTCTCTATCATACTCTCTCTCTATCATTCTCTCTCACTATCATTCTCTCTCTCTCCATTATTCTCTCGCTCTCTCTCTCCATCATTCGGTGCCTCTCTATCATTCTCTCTCTCTCTCTCTCTCTATCATTCGCTCCCTCTCTATCATTCTCTTTCTTCTATCAATCTCTCTCTCTCTCTCTCTCTCTCTCTATCATTCTCTCTCTATCATTCTCCCTCTATCATTCTCTCTCTATCATTCTCTCTCTATCATTCTCTCTCTATCATTCTCTCTCTATCATTCTCTCTCTATCATTCTCTCTCTATCATTCTCTCTCTATCATTCTCTCTCCATCATTCTCTCTCTCTCTAGCATTTTCTCTCTCACCTTTGATTCTCTCTCTTTCTATCATTTTCTCACTCTTTCTCTCTCTCTCTCTCCATAATTCTCCCTCACTATCATTCTCTCCCTCACTATCATTCTCTCTCTCTCTATCATTTTCTCTCCCTCTTTCTCTCTCTCTATCATTCTCTCTCTCTATGATTCTTTCTCCCTATCATTCTCTGTCTCTATCATTCTCTGTCTCTATCATTCTCTGTCTCTATCATTCTCTGTCTCTATCATTCTCTGTCTCTATCATTCTCTCTCACTATTATTCTCTCTCACTATCATTCTCTCTCACTATCTTTCTCTTTCTCTCTCTCTCTCTATCATTCGCTCTCTCTCTATCATTCTCTCTCTCTCTCTCTCTCTCTCTATCATTTTCTCTCTCTCCTATTATTCTTTCTCTCTCTCTCTATCATTTTCTCTCTCCTATTTTTCTTTCTCTCTATCATTCTTTCTCTCTATCATTCTCTGTCTCTATCGTTCTCTCTCACTATCATTCTCTCTCTCCTATCATTCTCTCTCTCTCTCTCTCTCTCTCTCTCTCTATCATTCTCTCTCTATCTATCATTCTCTCTCTCTCTCTATCATTCTCTTTCTCCTATCATTCTCTCTCTCTCTCTCTTTCTCTATCTATCATTCTCTTTCTCCTATCATTCTCTCCCTCTCTCTATCATTCCCTCTCTATCATTCTCTCTCTATCTATCATTTTCTCTCTCACCTATGATTCTCTCTCTCTCTATCATTCTCTCTCTCTCTTTCTCTCTATCATTCTCTCTCTGTCTCTCTCTATCATTCTCTGTCCATATCATTCTCTCTCTCCCCCTCTCTATCATTCTCTCTGTCTCAATCATGCTCTGTCTCATTCATTCTCTCTCTCTCTCTCTATTATTTTCTCTCTTTCCTATCATTCTCTCTCTCTCTATCATTCTCTCTCTCTCTCTCTCCATCATTTCCTCTCTCTCTCTCTCTATCATTTTCTCTCTCACTCTCTCGCTATTATTCTCTCTCTCTCTCTCTCTCGCCAGTACCATTGACAGCTTTCGTATTGCTTTTCTCACATTGAACGCTTTTCTGCTGCTTTCTACCTTCGGGCGCTTTTTGTTACAGAAGCTTGCATGCACAAAAAAATGCTTTTCCACTTGAGTTAATCGAATTAACTATTTCGTCTACTTCAATATTGGAAAAGTTATTGAAAAACGCGACGCTCACCTAACCTCACTTTCGACTTTGGAAGCTGTGCCTGCGCAGTAGATCGGGCAAGCTTTTCGACGCCGTGCGGTACTATCTTCACTTCGTGTGGTCTTCACAGTATCTGGCACTTCTAATGCGCATGCGTGCTACTGCCGTATCGATTACGGATCATCGATCTCTCTTATCTGGAGCGGCAAGTGCTCTACGGACCGTCGTTGTCTACCTCATCTGTGGCTGGGATTCACTGTCGATAATTTTCACCGATTATCCACTGAGGCATCAATTACTATCGTCGGGTATTGTCAGCAAAGGAGATCTGCATCACCTTTTTCATACTGATGGCTTCTCGCTGTGGTGCTTGTAATCGTACAGTCACCTGCGCTGAGGGCTGTGGTGAGATTTCTCACATTACTTGTGCCAAAAAAAGATTCAATTATGATTCGAGTAGCGAAGCTTCTTTTCGATGCGACTTATGTGCCATGCAACGCTCGAATATTACTCCTCGCACTCCAGAGCAACCTTTTAGTCCCGCCACAGCTTCTGATAGGGCAAAACTGAACTCAGTTACTCTAGAAGACTTGATGCAACAATTGAAATTCTCGAGTGCTTCTGCTGACAGCAAGCTGGGTTCGATACAGAATACTCTAGCCGTGGCTGAGCATAACATTGCCGAAATTCGAGCCGATGTATCCGATCTCGCTGCCTCTCATGAGATCATGTCACGTAAAATTGGGACTCTTGAGAATAATGCTGAATTAGCACGTGTTGAATCCGCTGATATACGTGCAGAATATGTTATGTTGCGATCGCAAATCACTGATGTATCGAATCGCTCATCTTTGATTGAGGGTACACAATCAGCAGCAGAAATTTCAGTGTCGGGAATTTCCTTATCGGTGACGGATTCACCCAGATCGTTGGCAAAGTCTTTGAAGCTCTGGAAATCCCAGAGTTAATTAGTGATATACTTGACATTCGTATTCTTGCCAAGAAGGGAGACAATGTAGTTGGTGCACGCCCAGGAACATCATTTGCCCACACTTTGTCTTCGAAATCGCTAATTGTGGTACTCAAAACGGCAAGCGTCCGCGATCACATTGTGGCTAAAAAGCGTTCAATTAAGGATCTCTCCATTAGAAAAGTTTTCTCGCTGAATCAGCAGGGCAATATATTTCTAAGAGAGTTTTTACCGGCTGCAGTTTATAACTTACTACGTCGCATTAAAGCTCAAGTTGCGCAAATTGATCACAAATACGTGTGGACTAAAGCAGGTGCCATTTGCGTTCGGAAAACTGATGGATCGCCGATTATAGTCGTCAAATCTGATAACGATCTGCAGAAACTTGATTGACTTTCACTTCCTGACACAAATGGTATGGTCGTGACACCGCCTGTTGCCTCTCAATCGGTTAATTTCATCGAAATTGCTCAATTTAACGCTAATTCCTTGTTAGCTCACATTGATCTGTTGAGGGCTCATCTTGTAAGTAACTTTTATCATGTGATATCTATATCGGAAACTTGGCTCAACTCTCTTGTTGCGGATGATTTGATTAAGTTAGACAATTATATTATTATTCGCAATGACAGAGAGGGTAAACGAGGGGGTGGTGTCGCGTGCTACGTGCATGAGTCTCTAAGAGTCGGGGTGTTGGCTGCATCGCCCAGTTTGTTTTCCAATGCTCCGGAATTTATCATTCTCGAAATTCGCTGTCCCAATGCAGTGCTACTTTTTACCTCAATGTACAGGAGACCAAAGGGACTCCTTTTCAATGACTTTTTCAAAGTTTTTGTTCCTTTATCGATAGCATATGAAAATTTTATCATCTCCGGCGATCTAAATTGCAATCTACTGAGCAGCAACTTTGAAGCGTCATCTCTTCGCGAGCTGGTTGGTTCCCATTCACTTCACGTTGTTGAATCAGATGCAACTTATCATACTTCTACGGTAGATTCTTGGCTTGACGTTTTCATTATTGATAGCACCAATAAAATATCAGGGTTTCACAAGTCTGATGCTCCGTTCATTGCTGGGCATGATCTTATTGAGCTATTTTATAAATTCGATACCCCACAAGTGGCTGAGCGCACGATCACTCGTAGGAACTATAAACGATTCAATGAAGCTGATTACCTTCACTCTATTACTGAAGCACTCGAAATAAATTGTCAAACAATGCTTGAACTTAATTTTGTAGCGAATGACGTCGACGTGTTCACTAATGCGCTCCAAAATTCAATTGTCTCTGCATTGGATACTCATGCCCAATATCAAACTTTTCGCGTTCATAAACCTCGAGCACCATGGCTTACTGATGATATGATCTCACGCATTCGACATAAGAACTCGCTCTACAGGGGGGCTAGGCGCACAGGGTGTGTCTTAGCTATGGCTATTTATCGTAATTATAGAAATGATCTTTGCGCTGATCGCAAGTCTGCTCGCAATGATTATCACTTGGAGCACCTCAGAAACATAACGGATCCTTCCAAATCGTGGAGAGAGCTGGCCACATTAGGGCCTGATAAACCTATCCAATCGTCGCCCCTCAAATTCTTCACTCCCAATGAGTTAAATTCATTTTTTGCAGCGGTTTCCTGCTCTTCGCCGCTTTGTCGAAGACTTGATTTTGTCAATACCGTTGCAACCATACCTCTCACTCGACCACCTTTTGTGTTCGCGTTGGTGACTCCGGAGTGTGTTGAGAACACTATTCTTTCATCTACCTCGTCTTCGTATGCGGCTGGTCCGGATAATATTTCTCTATTCTCCATCCACAAAGCACTTCCTGTGCTTATTCCAGTTATGACTGTCCTGTTTAATCACAGCTTAAACCTTGGCTATTTTCCTACTTCATGGAAGCGTGCTTTCATTCGTCCTCTACTAAAACAAAGCCCTCCCAGTACGTTATCAGATACTAGGCCAATAGCGAATTTATGCGAATGGTCCAAGATTATGGAGAGGATCGTTCACAAACAAATTACTGAATTTGTGTCTCAAAACGATATATTGGACCCGCGCCAGTCTGGATATAGAGGTGGGTTCAATACTCAAACTGCCTTGTTAAGGGTTTGTCATGACGTCAGATTAGCGGTTGATCAAGGAATGGTGACGATTCTCGTCTTGTTTGACTTCAGTAAAACCTTTGATACGGTTATTCATTTGAACTTACTAGTAAAACTCCGCAAGCTTGGCTTTGGTGACAGTGCGTTTAATTGGATTTTTTCATATTTAACTGGGAGAACTCAAGCAGTTGTCAACGACTCGGGGGAGTGTTCGGATTGGCTGGCTACTTACACTGGTGTACCTCAGGGTTCAGTGCTTGGGCCTCTCCTGTTTTCGCTTTTTATTAACGACATTGGTATGAACCTCAAATACTCTAATCACATGATTTTTGTTGACGACACTCAGATTTATTTAAGCTGCCCACCTTCTGAACTTGACTTGGGTTTGACGAAAATTGCACACGATGTTGAAGTTATTGCCAGGTATGCTTCCGAGAATGGTCTCAAACTCAATCTTAATAAATCGAAAGTACTTATTCAGGGTAGCAAAATGTTTATCAGCAGGATTGATTTCAACACCTTAGCCTCGCTAAAGGTGAATGATATCAACCTTCCATATGTTAATGAAGTACGTAATCTTGGTGTCATTATGACATCCAATCTCTCTTGGCAAAGCCATGTGATGGCCATTTCAAGAAAAGTCCATTTCTCTCTTCATAAATTAAAATTCCATAGAAACGCACTGTCTCCTGAGCTAAGAGCAATGCTTGTAAAGTCACTTATATTTCCACTTTTGGATTATTGTTGCCTAGTCTACAATGACTTGACTGGTGAACTAAACACTAAACTCGAGCAGCTCATTAACTGTGGTATTAGATTCATATTTAATTTAAGACGAGATGAGCACATCACGCCCTACAGATGTCAATTGGGGTGGCTATCGGTCAGTTCAAGGCGACTATATTTTCTGGGGGTAACTACTTTCAACATTCTTCATGGCAATGTTCCTGTGTACCTCCGAGACTTATTCCGTTACACTGCTCCTCCCACACGTCCTTTACGTCTGAGGGCTCCAAGTGTTTTTCACATACCTGCCCATCGTACAGCGGCATTTCGTAATTCTTTCTTTCTCGCGGCTGTGTATTTCTGGCATTCTTTGCCTGTTGACGTAGTGTCATCACCGTCTATGCCGTTGCTAAAGCGCTGCCTGTTCGCGTATCTCTTTGAGGATGAAAATGTATAGTTTTGGTTCCGGTCATTACTCATGCGAAGGTACTCTCCTGTAACTAGCCTTAAGTGCTATATGTGATTTAAATATTTATAACGGTATATTACTGTGAGTAGTATACGGTGCGCTATGGCGACCCCCACTCCTATCCCCACTCTTCGGGCCTGGTCGGACCGTGTTGAGTGTGGGTGGGAGTGGCCGTAAGTGCCTCCTCTCCTACCCGCGCTCTTCGTGATTGGTCGTCGGTCCACGGCGAGTGGGGGTGTGAGTGGGGGTAGGTGGTGAGGTGTCGCCATAGCGCACCGTGTGTTATTATTATTATCAAAATAATGTGAATTATTCGAATATTAATAATAATTACTTTTTTTTTTTTTATTCGATAAAAAATACATTTTTACATTGACTACAGGTTAGAGTGTACAATATTTATATGCTAATTACCCCCATAGCATTTATATTGCGTTAGGCAAAAAATGGCTTCGATAGCACTGCATTTTTTTGACATTTTGTAGAGCACAATGATATACTATACAGGTGTGATGGTGGTTTCGTTGGCGGCCATGCCATGGGCACACTACGGCCAGAGGCGATGGATCGGCGGTTGATGGAAAATGTTGATTGTTGTCTAGGTTTATGGACCGTAGCTTGGTGGCCTCTCCCAAGAATTCGACAGCTTGATGGCCTCTCGAGTATAGGAGAGTGTATCCGACCGCATTAGCTGTTTTGAATAATTCTTTACGCAGATTATCGATGCTGGTGTTGCCCTCGGTCCAATGAATACCATGATCGTTCTCCGTTTTCCACTCATTTTCCAAACGTACGCCTGGTGGTAATTCACTGACATGGTGAGGCGGGGCGACCAGCCACCCTGCTAGGCATCGTGGTTTTCGTATCGCACCAACTACTTCTTTTGGTAGAAATTTGCCATTTTTATCTTTGAAGTGTTGAATATCGAAAACGAGATCACACCCGCGCATATTGTAGCACCCACGAACACGGATCACACTCAACTGCTGCTACCGTTGTGATATTACACTGGGGCTGGTTTAAATTCCAGATTATTGAATGGACCACCCAGATATTGCATGTACAGGTTGTCAGCGTGTGCGGTAGCTGCCATTTGCTGGAACAGGGCATCATCTTCTCCGAAGGCTTTGACGAATCTCACCGGTAGGAAAGACGTGAATTCGTTGTCCACATCAATGGTAATTCTGTTGCCCCATGTTATTCGCGCTGTTCTCATGTTGGTAATTTTGTAGTCCTTGCCGACCTCCAATTCGGTCAGTTTTTTGACGGGTAGGAATTCCGTCAATTTGGTCACTCTATTGATTCGTGAAAAATCCATCGCGGAGTTCGAGCGTTCTTAGCTGATGTGTTAAAAAATTCAAGTCTGATCGTGCGCGTATTAGCACTTTAATGTCGTTGATGTCTTGCAAGAGTCTTTCTACTCACATTTTCAACGCGCGGCGCTTTCTTTGTATAGGAAAAGACCGAATTGTAGTTTTGGATGAGTTTAGTTGACGACGAATGACAAATGACGACTGACTATCTAGCTTGCCCAACGGTGCGCGGCTTATTTTCTGACACCACCCCCCCACGCCGCTCTTGATGCCTCTTTCTCGCAGTAGCAGCTGACTCACCATCACATGACGGCATCTCGAGACTGAGTCAAAATGGATCTACTGTCATCAGCATTGCACGCGCGCGCGAAACCTAAGACTTACAGTCAGCAGTATTGCACGTGTGCGAAACCTAAGCTCACAGTCAGCAGTATTGCACGTCTGCGAAACCTGAGATCTAAAACATATCACCACCCCAAATGATTTATGTTGAAAGCAATGAGTCAGACAAAACATGTACATTTTTTAAAGCATTCATTGGCCCATAATTAGCGAGAGCTAGAACAGCAGTACTGTATACAATGTAGATGCTTATTTCTATACCCCCCACCAGCACAACCATTCATATTGAAAAATACACCGGTAGATTTGCTGCGCTTATCGATATACGCATGATAATACTCATCCACTATTTTATCGTTTCGCTGCAAATCATCCGAAAATACGCATCTAAAGCGGTGAATACCGAGACCAGTAGCCATATAATGAAGAAACATAACACAATACTGTCCGCAGCATTGTGAATTCGAGCCTTGAAGCTGCATTGCGTTGCAGCGGAAGAGTCTGCAGTTTCTCCGGAGACGAGCGAGATGCTGTGGAATGATTGGTGGTAGTCCGTAACTGTAAAAGAACCATCCGGGTCCATTTCGATCGACGTACATGGCGACCCAGTGGGCCCCTGGTAGTTTGTGGCCATCGGTGTTGACCACGAATGCCGTCGGTTTCGTCCACACCCTCGGGATACGATCTGCTGGGTACACGCCCACCGTATGATCCTTTATGTACTGGAGAGATTGCAGAATTTGAAGACTGTTCATGGCCCAAGGATTTTTCTTCTTCTTCTGGCGCGTACTCTGGCAAACCGACGTGCCACGATGTAGTAGTGCTATACTCCCATAAGGAGGCTATTTGCTCGCTATGACAGAGCCATGCTTTAATCCGGGAAGCGTTGTTCAGAGCGCATTTGTATGTGTGTTTTTTATTTACCACACCGTGATACATGCAGCGTGTGTCACTTCGTGGCATGTGGCAGAATGAAGGAGCCTCATCATCTTCTTCTAGATTTATAATGTAACACCCCGTGAGCTGAGTTAGGTATGACGATTTCTCAGAGCCTCTTGTAAAGATCCGTACAGCCTGGGTTGCAATTCTCTTCAGATTTGCGTCCAGCGAATGTAATGATATATCACCTTCAGCCCATTCTATACCATGAATATCAGCGCATAGGCGCATGTTTTGTCTCTTTACAGAGGTTGACAATTTGTCATACGCGTAGGGTGGCTTTACAAGCCAATGATCAAAGTCCTCAGTCTGTACCGAGATGACAGCTACTTCTTTAGGTATAAACTGATTATCTCTATCCCTCATACTCTGTATATCAATAACGATATTCATAATGAAATCTTTTTTCGACCGTCACACTCCAAACGATGAACGCAAACTGAAGGTGCTTCTCTCTCTCATCAGCCGCTGAAATCCATGATCACTTGCCGTGATGAGTCGATCTCCAGCACATTATCGTATTCAGCATATACAATGCAGTTGATTGTTGAAGCTAAGGCTCCCGCAATACGTACTTCTAGCCTCACACTACCGTGTCTCACCAGGTTCCAATGAGTGCTACTATTGGCCGAGAGATCGGGTGTAAGATCAAATGCGAAGAGACAATTACCCCACGGATAGCTTGAGCGTGAAATACAATTACCCTCATTGAGAAAGTGAATACCTGTACCGGAAAATAATGTATGATAGGCGTCCACACACATATTGGTATCTATAAAGTCTGGCTGTAGAGGCTTTGACGGTATTTGCAAGCCGTCTGCATACAAAGAAAGATAATTAATTTGGTAATTTTGAAAATTGAATGGATTCATGGCGCGATCGCCGTTGAAAGCCTTATTATCGACAAAACCGACAATTATACGTTTGGGTAACTGGCCCAAAATGACATTATCAAGAGTATCCCCGTGTACCCCTGCATGCATCGATATCGCTTTAACCTCGACGCGCGTCAAAGGATATTTTGCTGTAGATTTGGACAGAGCTCTTGCATGAGCCAAAAGTATGCCTGGAGCTATCTTAACGCGACGTACAAGTAGCGATGCCTCTGTAATGCGTATCGTGCAATATTTCGAAGAACTCATGAGACAAAAAGCATTATTGGTCCGTACGAGCCGCAGACGCATTTCAAGGCCGTTTAGCAAAAACCTCTCTTGATTAAAGATATCGCAGTGCAAATGACCGAGGAGGTCGATTGTTCTATTCTTACCTAATACAGAGCGCCGGGACACAAGACCGTTATTATGATCGCCCGTATCATCCATTTTACCAGCTGTATCATTATACCATAGAACACTCGTAAGATGCGAGGTCTTCGCAGCATGCCCGTAATTCAAGAGTGTTTCAATGTACGCTCTATATGCATAGGCATTGTTAGGAGGTGAGACGAGCTTCTGATTCAAAAATACATCGACCTGGTTGAACATTGAGTGCAGAAGATTATTGACTGGTCCTACTTTGATGAGCTCGCCCTCCTTTGTGGCCGGAGTTTCTATCTTAACACGCATACTCAGCATGGTATGTGCAAGATCAATGTACTCATCCGCTTGTCCTGGTATGACAAACTCTATCGGCGAATCGTCCGTCAACGATGAGATTGGCTTATAATACACTGAATGTGTTCCCTCAATTGTCGTCTGGGTCGGTGGTAGTGTAAATAGTTCAAGTTCCGACTTAAGGCACTCACACGAGTGTGCGTGTAGGAACGCCATTTTCTCAGTTTAGGCTGAGCAAAAATATCCCTCAGTGTTCTTGATTTCTTGTTACGTCTCTTGACGGTTGACTTTTTCGGTCTCCTTTTCACTGGCTTCTTCTTACTCCGCTTCTTTTTCACACTGCCTGAGCGTTTTCGCGACTTCACGGTCTTCTTTCTTTTCTTCACACCGGTGCGTCGTGATGCGCTCTCAGTAAGAGAATGCATCAGTTTATTAATTTTACAAGCTTTATAGCCGGAGCCCTTCATGAGCGTACTGATTTTTTCTTCAGCCTTGCGCTTCAGATTTTCCCCGGACTCGCGCAGGCGCGTTTTGAATGCTTCTCTTGGGTGCATGCCCGAATCTATGATATCCGTGGCCATGTTAATACCCGAGCGAAGGGCCTCTTTACCGACAGTCCAAGCACCTTGTTTCAAGAGCGGTATTATACGGCGAAAGAGGCCCCCTAGGAAACTTCCGATGCCGTGACCTCGTTGATTCGATGAGCCAATATACACATGGCTGATACCCCCATAGCCTGTTCGAGCACCACCACCACCTCCCGTTTGCATATCAAAATATTCGTCATAGTAATCCATTTTAGAGCAGTTTAAGTTAATCTGTACGTTTGAACTGTAACGTTACCGTCAGCGTCCCGTACTCGAATGGTATCGGCTCGCCAAATTCATCCCTTATATTAATGGTTATTGTTTGAAAACTAGTACGTAATAGAGGAACATAGCGTGGTGGTGAGAAACTTATTATTTTCACAGACCCGTAATTACGGTTATCAGCGGCAGCGGCGGGTACTACGCGTAGCAAAGTCGTGTGCACATCGCCAGTGATATAGGGCTCACAGATATCAGTATAAACGTACATCATATCGGGTGTCCCATTGACTATATTGGCGGGTCTCTGAGCAGCGTATTCTCTCTGAACTACTACCCCTTCCTCAGCTTGAGTGAATCCTAAAACCTTGCTCAGCACGTCGGAGAAGCAGGAGTGCTCCAGGTTCTTACATGATTCACAGATACGAGTCACCGTCATATAGCCGTTGTGAGCGTAATGAAATTTCAGGTGACCCGCAACACATGGTATTTCGTTAATATTCTCGAGTAATGTTTCTATGCTATGATATACGCCGGGCGGTACGCAGATACGATCTTCCTTATAGTCGATGTCTGCATCAACGCCCGGTGTTGTAATGTTCGTTACGATATTAATGAAGTTCCGCTTACCCTCGGAAGGTACATGCAAAATTGCCATGGGTATGTGTATTTCCGCTAAAGAAACGGCCCAGCTACCATGGAGAGACACACATTGCAGTGAATGAGTGGTATACCGTGTTGTCACATTATCGGGATAATAACTCATACTTCTGTTGCTGGGTAAAACAATGTAAAACTCGTCCTTCATTTTACCGGCCGTTTCTCTTAGTCTTCTTCGTTTGCACTCTCGATAACTCAGCTTCATAAAATATACCATCAATGTCCTCACCGTGGAGAGGATCACGGACCTCACCGCAGGATGTATATCACGGGGCAAATACTGTGTGATACACAGTGAATGCTGAATAGCTCGCTGCTCCATCCTCCCTCGTAACCTTTTGCGAAGGCTGCCTTCGCGCTACTGATACGTACGATGTCGCCCACATTGTATTTAGGAGAGCAATGCTCTGTTCTCTTGTAGCGCTGCATCAGGTTATGCCGAGCCCGAGTGGCTGTAGCGAGCGTCACAGAGGCAGGAGCCATTTTTATACCGCTATGCGTAGAATGGTTGTAGGCCGAAACGATGTTCTGCAGAACGTCAAGGTAACGTTTTTGTCCAGAATACGTGAAATAACGCCACATTCTTTCTTTCAGCGTTCTATTGAATCTCTCGACAATAGCCGCTTTTATATCGGGGTTTCTCGCAACACGAAACTGAATATTTTTTTTCTTTAAGAGGGTCTGAAATACAGCGCTGATAAATTCTTTACCCTTGTCGGTCTGTAGGCAAACGGGCGATCGAGCGTTACTATTTTCTTTAGATAAAATGAGCTCAAACGCTTTAGTTATAGATGCAGCGAGGACAGGGAGATAAACATAGCCATCATTATAAGCCTTAATCGAGCGAAGATCTACGAGATCAGCCTCCCAAAAATCATCAATGTTCTGTACGTTATAAAAACGCCGCTGAAAGCGATGACGCACGGGCCTGTGTTTTGTGTAAGCATCCTGTGCTTCAAGCCAATGCAGCGCCTTTATCTTGGAAATTTTGTTCTGACGCGCCTGGTGTGACAATTTGGTGGCGCCTAAAAACGGTGCTTCATCGATTGAAAATTAGCCCGTGGTGCGTCACGTAACCGGCGAAATAGCAGTTTCGCTTTAATGCGAAATTTGGCCGGTATACTCTCAATGATGACGGAATCGTTCATGTCATTACAGGTTTCTTCTTTATCGCAACCAGGCTCTACAGTATATTTATTTTTCATAAGCGCGCGGTACTGCTGAGCTCTCTTGTCATCGACGAAATGAAGATAACGTTGTAGTACAGTCAAATATGCAGCCCACTTTTCCCTCTCATCCTTGTATGCATTAGATTTCAAAATTTCATTCACCTCTGTGTCCAATCTAGTTAGCGTAGCATCAATTCCTTGCGCTGGGCGCGTTTGAGACGTAGCCGTGCTGAACGCTGGCTGATTGTGACTTTGTGAGCCCAGCTGCGATAAATGTTCCTCTGGTACGAGTACCATTTTTTTTGCGTGCTCCATTATCCACGCCCACCAATCAAATTCGATAGAACAGTGCCTAGTATTGGTGCTAGTAAGAGCGGTAGAAACCCACCGCTCTGAACAACGAATCGTTTCTTACTCTTCCAGCAGCCTTTTTTTGAGGCTAAACGACGCAGAACGGGGGCGTACCGACGTAATTTTTATCTTTGATCGGCCTTCAGAGCCACGTTGCCGCAAAGAACGTTCAAGGCGCACTCACAAATACAGCGGATGATACCCGGGTCTGCCTTACGCAAAACAGCCTCGCGCTGCTCCTTATTGAGATGCTGAAGAGCTCGCAATATTACAACGTGCTTCTTGCAGAGCGGTGAACTACCTCGCGCCATTACGCGTATGGAACTGTCGATCGTCTAGATGTATCACTTCTTTTAACTTCTTTTGTACAGTCGAGTCTTCGGAATAGCGCTACCCTTAAGAATGCGCCACGCACACTAGCAAATACAATGAGTTGTGCTTGAATTTGATTTGCGCGAGTCAGACTCTCTTCGTATCGTGCTGGTTTGTTGAAACGCGCTTAATATGACGATGCATTTATCGTAACGCGACGATCCTTTAGACGGCATTACATGTGCTGAACTGGCAATTCGCCAGCACTGCAGCTACTTTACAACTTTTTTCGCGGTACGTACATAAAATTATGAGGATCGTCGGGAAAAATACCGGTGCGAAATCTACAGTTATCAGGTGTTGATTGTTTCAAATCGAGCAACAAATAGCCATGAGGCTTGGACGTTGCATCGTGATAGGCCTCCTGTAAAAAGCGTGGGTTTTCCGGATTTACCTGGCGTGCGAGATGCTGTATTTGAGCACGATCACGAGGATTTTTGAAAACTACGATATAGCGGGCATTCAGCGAAATATCTCGTTGTCCGTGTCCTTGATGGAATAAGTTTTGGGTGATCAAAACAACGCTCAGATTTTTATGATGGCCACCTTTGGTGAAAAGATCTATAACGCTATTGTTCGATGCCTCGCGCATCAAATCGTCGATTATTATGAGTTTTGCACGGGGGTCGTTTGCATAATCGGCACTCTGCGGTAGGCCTTCATGAAACTCTATCGACGTACCATACTCCGAGTATGCATGCTGCCACTCGGAATAATAGAAAATAATTCTCTCGAATGGCTCACTGCTCATACCCGAAATAAACTTCAAAAACTTTTTTACAAAGTACGTTTTGCCGCAGCCGGTGGGGCCGCAGATCATCGAGGTCCAGGGATGTTTCCACCGCGTGTCCATCTGTACGAATGAGTAAATGTTTACACAACATGGCAAGATAAAGGATTCGAACAGCCGGAATATGTATAAACCTTTTATTGTACAGTAACAGCATAAATATTTTACATTATTTACATTTAGATGAAATAGTTTATTCTCCCCTGTAGCCATACGGGAGCGAGCCGTATTCACCGCAACGTTTTCGTTTGACGCTCGACGGTTTACATTTCTTTTTTTCTGCACGCGTGACAACATGATGAAACGGCGTACGGCGTATGGCGTCGTATTGCAGCTCGATAGATTCCACCTTGTCATCAACTATATAGGAGCGTATTGTGCTATAATTAATCAATTGACTGTTTGCGAAATTGAGCCTTATACCTTTGACTTTGCAAACCTCGCTTTCGGTACCGTCGGTACCGCTGGTTACGAATGAATAGATTTTTGACCCTCCGGAAACGAAAGATTTGATATAACACCCCGGATCGAGCTCGTCTGTAAGATCTCCTAAAAGTTGACCTGTTGGCGGCTCGTATTCAGCAGGGTTATTCTTCGTCACGTAAATAACTGAATTGGTGTCGCAGTACAACGCGCGCCTATCTAGGCGCTCTAAATAACTGTAAAGTTTCAATCGAGCCTGAGCTGTTGTATACGCGGCGATTACAGAATTCGCTATACCTGACGAGGTTACGACATCGTCTTTTTTTATGTAACTGACATACAATATTTCATGGTTTACAGGTAAGATACCGGTGATTTCGTACTCGGCATTAGTCAATATTTCCAAGAGCTCTGCGCGCGTCGAAACTATAACCGTTTGCGGCAGATTTTCGCGCTGCCCAAACTTTCCCCAAAAAGAGTTGAGACATAATTTAGCTACCTGACGCAATCCGGGGTTTTTCGCTGTTGCTTCACGACGCAGTTGGACACCCTCTGAGCGCTCGAAATCTGCGACGTATTGTTCTTGCGCATCGCCGTTATCCAAACACCCCGTAGACCAGCCGCTAGCTTCTTGTTTAATTTTCAGGAATGTGTTTATATATTCGGTAAAATGGCCGCCAGACCGTGTATCACGATTGTATTGCGTTACCGCGTATTGCCAAATTTCTTCTACGCGAATCACTTTGTAGCCGCATGATACAGCTTTGCGCAACTCATCGACTACCCACGTACCATTGAACACACGCTCTGCAGGATTTTCATGCTCACATTCATCTTGACTCATGCGCTTGCAGCAGCTACGACATAGAGCAAATAACAAACGCTGATGCATACGCACCGGTAGCACCGGATGATAGAGATTTCGCGGCGGTATCACCGTACACTTAACAAGGCCTTCGACTTTCGTGAGATCGCTGTTACTGGGTCCTGTTAACTCCATACACTCATCACCAACGTATACGCGCGGATGGCCCACGGGGTATTTACCGTATTTACAAATATACGGATATAAAGAACATACATCGACGTATCGTATCCGCTCGGTATCCTCCTGTACATCGTAGAGCGTAACCATGTTTTCTGTGCGGCCCCCGAAAAAAGCATCACGTGGATTAAGGGGCTCCGTTGTAACTAGCGCATGATCCCGTACAAGAGCTTGCATCTAAGTATTTGTTTCGAGCATACGATCATACTCGCACTCCCAAATCTCCGTCAGTGTGTACCCGCTATTTCGTACGGTGTAAGCTACCGCTATCGTTCTCTCGTGACGTTCGTTCATAAACACACCGTCGCTCTGTATCCGGTCTCTGTTCAATAAATAGCAACGCGGGCAGCCATGCCAGTAGCATCCATGGAACTGTAATACATGTGACGCTTCAGAGGCCTCGTAATAACCATCTACCGTTAAATTCTGAGGAAGCTTGAACTCATGCGACCGGCCTGCGTGAATAATACGTTGCCCTAGGGAATGTTCCATCCATACGAGCCACGAAACTGCTTTTCTCGATTGATTATCCGCCCATCTGTAGCCACCTCTCGGTATGATCCCGATCGCGTCATCTTCGAGGAAATTTTTCCGGAAAATCCGAAAGCAGGCTGACGCTATCGTCGTGCTCTCGTCGAATGGACGAACACACCTTATGGCTATGAACATTTTCCGAAAAACCATACACGCCTGCCGCAATATCGTAACATCATTCTTGCAGTAGGCTACAATTTCTTTTTGAAAATCGAACACATAATTTGTGTTTTCCAATTGGCAATACCACGGCTCGAATATATCATTGCGTACGGTTGCTGGCATACTATCGGGAGAATAATACTCTTTCGGTGGTAATTCTCCTACATAATACTGATTTTCGGGTATATTGAATAAGTGGGGAAAAGTACCTTTCGCTAGGGTGTCAGTTAACCCAAAGGATTTCGGTAATTTGCTCAGAGGCATATGAAAGTAGTGTAGACTATCGAGGAAGACTAGCCTCCCAATACGCATGGTGATAATTTTTGTTCCGTTTATTATTAGCGATGGCAACTGGGTCTTTTTTTCATCGATAAGATAGCGTAGAATAAACTGTGCATTGAAACCTCCAGCATTGTGAGCAATTAATATTGTACGCGAAAACCCTTTGATATCTTGCATAGCAAGCTCCACCAGCTGAGCTCCTGGGTTATGTTTAAATACAAACTCATGCACACCGCAGAACTCGCAAGGCTATGTTATAGAGTCGTTATCGCAACAGCTTGTACAGACCCTTTGAGCTACACAGAGATTCGGCTCGTGTACGCGTGTGCCTGTGGTACCCTCCAAAGGGCTGCACTGTTGCGTTTCAAAATCATAGAAGATGAATAGCTTTTTATTCAGATCTCTATCCTTTACAAGGGGTCTCATAAAACATGAATGATTGTATGGCCGATCGGATTTACAAGTTTTGCAGTACCCCTCACCGCACACGTGCTTCTTCTTTTTGTCTAACGACCTTATTATGCCAAAACAGTCGCGACAGCGTTTAATGGTCGCGCAAACAGTGGGTTTGTGAGTCGCTTCGGCGCTAATATGATTCTTGAAGCATGTCTCCCCGAAAAAAACGCGGTTGCACACCACACATCTGATCGTATCTGAGGAGTCCGGCGTGCATGGGGGTATCGTGAAACAACGAGCGCATCTTTCTCCTCTGCATCGATGATCCAATTTACGATATAGTGTATCGCACGATGTGCAAAAACCGGTACTACCTGTCGCTCCTCTCAGGTTGAGAATCGGCTCGAAATGGTTCGAGCGCTCGTGATACAAGATATACAGCGTGTGTTGCACCTTTCCTACTGTGTTCAAAATAACGCGCAGTGTCCTGAATTATTTCGATTCGAACCCCTGGTGGGTGTATGTCGCTATATGTATGCGCGTTCCGTGTGCTTCCAGCGCCTTTCTGTATTCCTGAAGAAAAGAGTATGAGGGTTTAAATTTTATTATATTTATTGACATCCAATGATAATGTTTACAGAAATTAAATTATCTCAGCGTTTTTTACAATGATAATGTTTGTAGAAATGAAAGTATCTCAGCGCTTTTTTGTAAAATAAGGATTTGTAGAGCCGTAGAGTATCTTCATCGTGAGACAATTGTCGAATATCCTAACACAAAACACACACACACGCTTATTTTCACACCGAGGAAGCTGGATATAATTTAGGATAAAATTCATATTAACCCGAGTCATCGACCATGAAGTGATCGAACCACGCGTCAGCTCTTTCATGGGCCTGCTGTGCCGGTAATATTTCCTGAGGCTGTTGTTCCCATAGTTGGTTTTCCCTAGCCATGATTGATACATCTTCTTCTTCAATTGCATCACGCTCATTATTATCAGCAGTGCTATTGGTCCGTTGAGCGTTTTCAGGAACCCTTGCTGGTTCAGCACCGGCGATGAGCGGGTTGCTGCTTTCATTGCATAAGCCTGATGGCCCTGCCACGGCATCATCTTCTTCTCCGTGCTCGACTCGAGATGCTGCTATTTGAATGACATTTTTTATTATTCATAATAATATTTTAAAGATCATTCACGATTTTAAGTACTTACGATTTGTTGTATGCTGCGTCTGCGCCGCCTCATCATCTACAGCATGCGCTGCTTCTATGACGGCAATTATCAGAGGGTTATCATCGTCATCATCATCATCATCATTGAAGTTGAGCTCCGATGAAGTTGCTGATTCTGTTGAAGTTATCCTCATTATTATTATTGTTTGTATACAATATACCACGCCCCTAGCAGTTTTCAATACTTACGGTTTTCGGGGTGTGTTCGGCGCCAAAAATCCTGTTCTTCCGCAGCCCGCGTCGCTTCTATGAGATCCGCTTCTTCATCACTTGAGGCTTCTAGCAGCTGGCTATATACTAAACAATGAATAGTAAATAAATAGTTCAGTAAATAATCCCAGCTAAAAATGCCCAAACCCACCCAATCCAAACTCGACCCTGTTATTCTTTGCTATAGTGCTAAATATTACTCACATCGAATTTCGTTGCGAATCCCTCGGGTTGCTGAAGAATCTTCAAGCCCTCGTCGTTGTAATTCCTCAAACACGCACGTTAACACTTTGCACCCTCTGAGAATCCCTCTATTGTAAGCTATCACAATAACACGCAAAGGTGTCCACCATAAAATATATTTTAAGCGGTTAACGAGTCTATCAGTCGATAAATCTCTTAAACTCCTACATCATGCGGGATTACAGCGACGCCTAATATGCGCACTGTCAATTATCGCTAATTTTAAAAAAGTGAGGATACACGAGCGAAGGGCGCGGTTCGGCATGATGTCCGGGAGACTGAATACACTTAGATCCTCACACGGCTGTCACAAGACTGGTGATCTTTTGTATTTCCAGTGCATATAAAATCCTGACATGTAAACGATATCCCGCGATTTCTCGAGCCTAGCTATGTTTTACTAAATTGCAGATTTGAGAGCGCCCGTGTTCTTAGCAACGCTACCTGCGGCTTCACATATTAATTGTACAACCGTACAAATGCTGCCTATAGTATTTATTATGGCTCACAGCAACATCTTTGCGACAATTTAAAAAATAATATCGTGTATATAGACTATATGTATGCGTTGTGTATTTGTATGTGTACAGATATACAGATTCCATTTGACGTTCGCGCAAAACCACACGAGCAAAAATGCTGATGATGGTATTTACTATCGTTCAGAGCAGCATCTTTGTGGTGGTGGTGTGTACAAAGAACTCAATAAATGATACTATATGAAAATATACTAAGCGAGGATCAGCGCTCAATCACCCTATATTACAGCGGTGTAATATAGGGGGGCAATTGGCTATTAATAATTCCTCTACAGCACAACACGTCAATATAAAATACGTCAAATTTTATTCATCATTTACCGCTGAGGTATAGTGCAAAAAACGAAACTATTAGTTTACGATAACTGTAGTACATATATATATCGCTTCTCGACCCGTCGTTGAGCGTGCAGAGAACGCTATATGTGTGAGGAGCACATAGATATATATCAACACGGTATATACACTACTATATACTCACGCACACCCCGCAAGTAGTTTTATATACCATGCTTACGCCAGCATGGAGCTCGAAAGAAGCACCGCACAAAGAGGAGACGCCGAGAGCCCTCCCTTTCGCGTCTCTTCTTTGTTGGTGCTTCTTTCGCTCTCCGCGGCATCTCTATCCTCGGCTTCTCCTCTTTGTGCTGTGTTTCTTCCTGTGGATTCACTTCAGCGCGGCTAAAGAAGTTTTACTTCAAAAATAACCAAAATATAATCCTAAATTCAGAAGCTGTAATTGTAATAATTGGCGCGTATATACACAGATGTGTAGATATACTATATACTGCAGGCTGCCTGTAAAATAACCAAAATATAATCCTAAATTCAGAAGCTGTAATTGTAATAATTGGCGCGTATATACACATGTGTAGATATACTATATACTGCAGGCCGCCTGTACAGGCAACGCTTGTGCGTAATTGAGCATTATACATATGCTTAACGGAGATCGGCGCAAAAAGCATCGCGAGCTCGAGCTGCAGCCGTGCAAAAAAATGCTGACGACAGTATTTACTATGAGATATCCAAGAAATTAATATGGGCACGTGCAATTTTGCTGATGCTGCTATTCGACCGATCATTGCATCTCGACGATGGCAGAGGTAAGAATCAGCCTCAGTATTTTCTTGCCGTTTTAACGCGCCACATCAAATTTTAATCGCGTGTTAAAAGAAAAATAAAAATGGAAATTGTTGTAAAATCTCTCGATTTTGCGTGGTTCGGGAACGAGGACGTGCCGGTCGAGATTATTAACGCCGACAGCCCGACGAATATGTGGCTGCGTCCGACGGTGTTAAAACATCTCCACATTGACAACACGGTGCCAATGATAGCGTACTATATTGACAATAATAGTGGCACGCTCCTTGGCGATGAAGAGCTCGCTGCCGGGGCGTTTTGCGCGGTTCGTTCGAGCGCGACCGTTGGCGATGCCGATTTATCGATATCGATAACACGGGCTACGCCGTGATTTGGCTACTTGACGACGGCTGCTCGACTTTTTGCGATAGATCGCAGATTTATCATCTCGAGGAGTGTTTTTGCCAAACAACAATCACCGCAATCCACTGCGGTTTATGGGCCGTGCAGTCAGTCGACGCCGAATGGTCGCGCTCGGCACAGAGATACGTGAGTGATATAACACTGGGTGTTATCGCGACGGCTCATATCTCGATGAAAGTGCTGGAAAATAGCTCGCTCTGGGTACGGCTCAATATCCGGGGGGCCGATCTCGGCAGCGAGCTTATTGCGGAGGGGCATGCGCTCCCGAATCGCCAGCGACTGCGAGCTGTTTAAACGATTAAAAAAACATTTGTGTATGTGTGTGTGTGTGTGTGCTATTTATAAGAAAAAAACATTTTCCGCATTTGGCAGGACGAGCAGCAGCAGCAGCAGCAGCAGGTAAAATTAATTTTTATAAATTAAATAATATCAATAATAACACACGGTGCGCTATGGCGACACCTCACCACCTACCCTCACTCGCCGTGGACCGACGACCAATCACGAAGAGCGCGGGCCGGAGAGGGGGCACTTTCCCCCACTCCCACCCACACTCAACACGGTCCGACCAGGCCCGAAGAGTGGGGATAGGAGTGGGGGTCGCCATAGCGCACCGTACACTACTACTGTGTGTACATATGTATGGCTTATGTGTTAACTCGGCATACTGGTGTGTCTCCTTATTTTTAATTTTATATAATTTCATATAATTTTATATCATTTAATGTTTTATTATTATGTATATCTTTGCACATTCAATGAAACTCATAGTTGGTGTGATTTAGTTTAGTAAAAATGAAAGCTTTGTACTGTTATCTTGGCCTGAAGGTTTTAACCAAGGCCTAAATATATTAATTAATCAATCAATCAATCTCTATCATTCTCTCGCTCTCTCTCTCTCTATCATTCGCTCCCTCTCTATCATTCTCTCTCTCTCTCTCTATCATTTTCTCTCTATCATTTTCTGTCTCTATCATTCTCTCTCTCTCTCTATCATTTTCTCTCTCTCCTATTATTCTCTCTGTCTATCATTCTTTCGCTCTCTATAATTTTCTCTCTCTATCATTCTCTGTCTCTATCATTCTCTGTCTCTATCATTCTCTCTCACTATCATTCTCTCTCACTATCATTCTCTCTCACTATCATTCTCTCTCTCTATCATTCTCTTTCTCCTATCATTCTCTCCCTCTCTCTATCATTCTCTCTCTCTCTCTCTCTATCATTCTCTTTCTCCTATCATTCTCTACCTCTCTCTATCATTCTCTCTCTTTATCATTCTTTCTCTCTATCATTCTCTGTCTCTATCATTCTCTCCCTTTAATTCTCTTCGATGAGATGCTAAGAATACGGGAGGTCACGATTTGGGTTTGGGTTTGGGTTTGGTGAACGTTTTACACGTGGACCGATCGGAGTAAATTTTGACGCGTGGACCGATCAAACTTACTTTTGGCGCATGGACCGATCGGAGTTAATTTTGACGGGTGAATCATTATTATAACGTTTTGAAAGAAAAGTTTGACGCGTGGACCGATCGGAGTAAAATTTGACGCGTGAAACGATAGGATTAAATTTTGACGCATGGACCGGTCGGATAGTATATTTTCACACGTGGACCGATCGGAGTAAATTGAGACGCGTGGAACGATCGAACTTAATTTTGACGCATGGACCGATCGGAGTTTATTTTCACGGGTGAATCAATATTATAACATTTCGAAAGAAAAGTTTGACGCGTGGACCGATCGGATTAAATTTTGACGCGTGGAACGAAAGGATTAAATTTTTACGCATGGACCGATCGGAGAGTGAATTTTCACGCGTGGACCGATCGGAGTAAAAAATGTTATTGTCCACTAGAGATTATGATAATAATAATTATTATTATTAATGTTAATTAATATCATAACCGCTGCCAATCCTATTGTTGTATCGATGAGATGCTAAGAATACGGGAGGTCACGATTTGGGTTTGGGTTTGGGTTTGGGTTTGGTGAACGTTTTACACGTGGACCGATCGGAGTAAATTTTGACGCGTGGACCGATCGAACTTACTTTTGACGCATGGACCGATCGGAGTTAATTTTCACGGGTGAATTATTATTATAACATTTTGAAAGAAAAGTTTGACGCGTGGACCGATCGGAGTAAAATTTGACGCGTGAAACGATAGGATTAAATTTTGACGCATGGACCGATCAGATAGTAAATTTTCATACGTGGACCGATCGGAGTAAATTTTGACGCGTGGAACGATCGAACTTAATCGAAATAAAAAATATGTATTACATTTATACTTCCAGTTCGAGCATAAACAATATTTCAAATGTAATAAAGACTTACCATTTTACCGTCGCTTCTTGTAGCTGGAAAAGATGAAAGATAGTATGCGATTATACTTGTGGAATTAGAACGCAAAGAAGGATAATGGAGAGAAACATTATAGAAAGATACAGAGAAATATGGTAGAATATGGTGGAATATGGTAGAATATGGTGGAATATGGTGCAATATGGTGGAATATGGAGAAGGAGAAAGAGAGAGCGAAACAGAGACAGAGACAGAGACACAGACAGAGGCAGAGACAGAGATAGCCATAGCGATAGAGATAGAGATAGAGATAGAGATAGAGAGATAGAGAGAGAGATAGAGAGAGAGATAGAGAGAGAGATAGAGAGAGAGATAGAGAGAGAGATAGAGAGAGAGATAGAGAGAGAGATAGAGAGAGAGATAGAGAAAGAGATAGAGAGAGAGATAGAGAGAGAGGGAGAGAGAGAGAGAGATAGAGAGAGAGAGATAGAGAGAGAGATAGAGAGAGAGATAGAGAGAGAGATAGAGAGAGAGAGATAGAGAGAGAGATAGAGAGAGAGATAGAGAGAGAGATAGAGATAGAGATTGAGATTGAGATTAAATTGAGATTGAGAGAGAGAGAGAGATAGAGAGAGAGATAGAGAGAGAGATAGAGAGAGAGATAGAGAGAGAGACAGAGATTGAGATTGAGATTGAGATTGAGATTGAGATTGAGATAGAAAGATAAAGATAGAGATAGAGATAGAGATAGAGATGGAGATAGAGATAGAGACAGAGACAGAGACAGAGATAGAGATAGATATAGAGATAGAGATAGAGATAGAGATAGAGATAGGGGTAGAGATAGAGATAGAGATAGAGATAGAGATAGAGATAGAGATAGAGACAGAGACAGAGACAGAGATAGAGAGAGAGATAGAGATAGAGTAAGAGATAGAGATAGGCTGCAGTGCCTCTCTCGATAACAGGCAAAAACTGCCTGAAATCCCCTGCCAGTAACACCACCACACCACCCATTAACTTTCGATTGTTGTGTATGTCTTGTAGACAGCGATCAAGCGCCTCGATGGCGCGTTTGTGTGACATAGTGCGCTCGTCCCACACGATCAGCTTACACTGTTGCAACAGGGCGCCGCGGGTACTGCTCTTACTGATGTTGCACGTTGGGGTTTCTCCGCTCGCAAGATTAAGAGGTAATTTAAAAACCGAATGTGCCGTCCGCCCACCTCTCAACAATGTTGCAGCGATTCCAGAGGAAGCCACAGCTAATGCAACATTATGGTCCCTGCGAATTTTTGCTAGAAGCAAATTAAGCAAAAAAGTTTTGCCCGTACCACCCGGGGTATCAAGGAAAAAAAAGCCACCTTCACCACTCTCAAGTCGTTGTAATATTTTGTGGTAAATTTCTTTTTGTTCTGGTAGTAGACGTGGCTCGGTTTCGCAGACATGAGCGTTTAATATGATGGTATCGTAGCTTAGCTCTCTGATCAATTCATTTGACAGCTCTCCTCTACGCTGTGGTGTAGGCATACCAAAGTCGGACAACTTCTTTCCGGAAATTGTTATCATTTTGTCCTCGATAAGTCCCAATGCTTCATTGAAACAAAGATCATTGCTGACTTGATCCGCTCTTTCAGATCTGTGCAAGATATCCTCTGATAACGCAGTTTTATACTTGTTCCATAGCTGAAGGGGATTAAATAAACCGCAAGTGCATATCAATATGGCAAATAGCTCTCTTATTTGCGTTGGTGAGCGACACAACACGGCCTCTTCTATTGTGGCATCCCAGTGGTTGTCATCTTCTAACAACCCCAGCTTCTCACACGCTTGTCGATAAGTTTCAAGTTCTTGACCGTCAAATGTTTTTAGATCCAAGAAGTTAGTGGGTCCCCGTATTACATTCAGCAGCATTCGCAAACAATAACATTCGAAGTTGCTTACATGTACAGTGTAAATGCGGCCAAGAGCGTCTCCCGCCTTTACACCTGGCCAGCTGTCGACAGGTGTTCCTTGTAAACGACGTTTCCATTCTTTCAGTGATGCATTCCATGTATAGTAGCGAGGAACGTCAACGTAACGTAATGTTTTTGCAAATGCGTCATTTTGACACAACATGAAAAATGCAGTTAGTGTCGTCCTAGGTGGTGTTGCCATTCTTTCTCTGAAATTATTTGCAGTGAAGTAAATCCGCTCACCATTAGGCAGATGTACCGCGAGATGAGTGACTGTTGGGTGTCTCTCGTGCAGAGGTAGACGCAAGATCCGCCACGCTGCTTTATTACTACTAAAGTATCGACCGGCTCTAAATGTTTGCACCTCATCTCTCGGGTCAATATTTACATTACCTTGCTGTTGGATGTTAAAAATAGCCTGATCGCTCCCTTTATTTAAATATTTACAAATATATTTGATCGCCTGTACCGTATTACAGAACTCTACATTTGTACGGGAATTAAAAATTTTAGACAGGAGGGGAGAATATGGGACCACCCAACTGTTATCAACTAATATTTCCTGTATTCCACCTCGGGTTTTTATAGTCATCGTACGTCCACCATCTTCTGGTGCTCTACGCCTGTATAGAGGATAGCCTTTATCATTTGTTTGAGTATCTTTTAAAAGCGCCCTTGGATACTTTTTGGTACATTTTCCTTCCTTTATGCACGGTGATGAAGGATTTAGTGCACCACAGGGCCCGTGAATCATATTCTTGGTCACCGTATCATAGAGCTTCTGATCAGTTTCCGGGTTTGGTATCTCCGCACTTATGACTTCGTCAATTTGGTTGAGACGCAATTTTTCCATCAACCACAGAAGTAAGTGCACGTGAAGCAAACCTCGTTTTTGCCACTCCATCGAGTACATGAAGCACTTCATATCACCAAATATTTTACCTTTTGTAAGTAGAGCAACTAACTTTTCAACTTTTATTTGAAATACTCTGGCTGTTAAGTCATGGCTGTCTGTTGAATTTTGACCTGGCATGAGCTCTTTGGTGATTTCAGGCCATGCTGGGTTGCATGTCATTGTGATAAATAGATCAGGCCTTCCGTAGTTACGCACGTATGTGAACGCATCCTGCGTGTATTCATGCAGGTATCTCGGGCTATTTACAAATGATGACGGGAGAATCACCACCTGACCCGAGTTATTTGGATCCAGATCCGCATCATTCCTTATCGCGTCTTGTAAATGAACATAGTTTGCTGCTCGCAGTTTCTTTTGGTTCAAAGAAATAAACCTCAAGCGCTCACTTTCCATCTTGACATACATGTCCACCAAAAACTGATGAAGGAGGAGTCTACATCGAAGCAATAAATTGAAATCGTCGCGACGGACCATCATATGATACGCATAAAAGTCTTTGCAGGACACTTCTTTGTTTGGTATGGGTTATTTGGTAACTGGATTTGTCTGAGGAATATCAATGCTGTATCCCTCTTGTCCTTCCCAAAAAATTATTGGGTACTCGAGAGCGTCATAAAATTTATGTGTGTCCGGAACTCTAGTCAAAATGCCATCGTGCGCCTGTACAACGATGTCCCGAGACGTAGTTTGTTCATTACTAACGACTACGGCAGCTATTTCATTTGTGGTCGGTACATTGTACCTCGTGTCTCTCGTGTCTCTCGTGTTGACCACGTGGTACACGGTCTGGATAGATTACAACCTTGCAATTATCGTTGGTCATTTTATCTCTAGCCGTTTTAAATTCATGCACTAAAATGTTGTGATCGTGTAAAGCTCGTTGTATTTTTTGAACCGTGTTTCTTTCTTCACCTTGTACGTACTCAGAACACCTATTAAGTTCTATTTCCTCATCGCCCATGAAATAAACTTGCAAAAATTGTGGTTGCATATCCGTCGCAGGAAGCAAAGAGCCGATTCTGTGGTATACTTGGCCTTGAATTGTGAAAGTCGGGCAAAATCCTGGCATTGAGACAATATTATCCGCTCCAAAAGATGTCATATGGAAGTACGTATTGTATTTTCGTATACTTCTCAAAAAACGGCGAAACTCATCTGTTCCATAAAAGAAAAGTTCTCTCATCAGTTCAACTGGCTCGTCTATTGAAGGAATATTTACTGTTCCTCCCGAACAACACATACCTGCCACTTCCTCTTTCCATTTAAGAGCTCCGCAAAATCTGCAATCTTTGCTCATCGCTTCTATTTTTATAAGCTTGTGACTTTCATAATCAAGAGTCTTATCATACACAAATGCGGCCTTATCGAATACCCCCCACGTGTTTCTTGTGAATATTTGACGTCGCTGTTCTGCCCTTTCAGCAACAGCGCGTCTGCGAGATTCAGCCGCTTCAACGGTTTCTGGGCTCTTTGAGAAGCCATATAGGTCGCATGGTGTCCACGTCGAGCTTGAGACTGCTCTGGTATCTCAGCAGCCCGCTCAGATGCCAGATATTGAGCATGCTGTCCACGTCGAGCTTGGGCCTGCTCTGGTGTCTCAGCAGCTCGCTGAGATGTCAGATACTCAGCATGCTGCCCACGCCGAGCTTGTGCCTGCTCTTGTGTCTCAGCAGCTCTGTGTGTTGCCTCACGCACGGCCTGTTCAAGCCTTCGCAGCTCAGTTTGTTGAGACGTCTCGTTCCTTCTAACTAATTTAATAGCTCGAGCTTTATTAGAGCTTTGTGAAAGGTTAGACTTACGCTTTCGCGGCATTTTGCTGATTTTGTTTAGCGGCAAAACAAAATCGTACACAATATTTTCAATAAATCGCCAAGTTCACTCCAATCAAAAACTGTTCTAGACAGCATTAAATTAACTCCGCCATTCATAGGAAAATAATAAAAATATCCTTTTTTTTTCTTTTGTCATTTACAATTGTTTCTAAAAAATTACATTTAAACAAATTATGCTGAAAAATTTTATTTTGTGAAACGGACTGCACCGATCGGTTGTACGGTAAAAAATATGACGAAAACCTGCATAATCATTTTTTGTCAGAGTTCAATTTGTTAGCGTAAAATGGTAATAAACAATTAAATAACAAATTAAATTATGACAAAAAATGATTATACAGGTTTTAGTCATAATTTTTCCCGTATAAACGATTGGTGCAGTCCGTTTTGCAAAATAAAAATTTTCAGCATAGTGTGTTTAAATAATTTTTTTATAAATAATTTCAAGTGACAAAAGAAAAAACACGGGTGATTTTTCTCATTTGCCTGTGAATAGTATAGTTAATATACTACAATCCCACCATATATTTTTTTCGTGTAACTCTCAACGGTTTATGCACCGCACGCCGAAATAGCTCTCAGATAGCATGATTTTTTCCGACTTACTTGACACTTATCGTTATAATTTGGCCAATTTACTCAATATCGTTATAAATTATAGCCTATATGTTATTCTGATGTATGAACAATAATACTGTAAAGTTTCATCAAAATCCGTTCAGTAGTTTTTGTGTGAAAGAGTAACAAACATCCATCCATCCATCCATCCTCACAAACTTTCACGTTTATAATATTAGTAGGATAGGATAGGATAGGATAGGATATATATGTAACGAAAGTATACCTTCGTTAGGCTTAAATACGCCACGCCCCTCTACGTCACTTTATTCTCGTGAGTCTAATCATCGATAGAGAGGGGGTATCGGAGAAGTATCGGGAACGATCAGTCACGCGTAAGCAACCAAGTAGAGAAAGACATTGTAATGTGAATAGAGAAAGATATAAACTTTAATTGTCGTTTCTCTATTTTCAGGTAAGGTTATTATTATTATTAATTGTAATTGTAATTAATTGTAATTAGTTGTAATTGTAATTCTTATAATTGTTATTAATTTGTTCAACAATGAATAAAGAGAGTTTTCCAAACTCTATTTTCAGAGAAACACAGTTTATTTATTCTTTTCCAACAAAATCGAAAATATAAGAGAAAGGAATCCCCATTATAAAACGACAATACTGGTCAGGAAAAAAAAATGGCAAGAAAATTGGGATTCACGTTCAAATATGTGGCATCACCCAATGACAAAAAAACAAGCAGAGTTGCGATAATCTCTATCACAACGGAGGACAAGGAGAAATATGTATTGCCAGATGATGAAAAGTTCGCGAGTGTCCACGATGAACTGATAAAAACAGAATTATAAAAGAGTGAGAAAAAGCCTCAATCAAAGAGGCCAAGAAAGAATGGTGTGGATCACATGCACAGAGGAGATGGAAGCGGTTTACTTCGATGAAGACGGTAATATCATGTTCAACGACACATACCTAGAACGGATAGTGGAAACAACAACACTTGAACCCACACAGAAGAAGGAAGATCGACTCAATCTGAAAAACGTAGCAGAGAGATTTATGGTCGAAAAGTTTGTGTGTAAACACACAAATGCGAAACAATGGTTCGAAACATTCGAAAAGGAGTGTGAGAGATTCGAAATCAACAAGGATGACACAAAGATCGAAATGCTGCGATTATTTCTGGACAAGCCATGTTTGGATTGGCACTCAGCAATATTAACGACGTTGACGATAGAAGCTGAGTGGACTGAATGGAAGGAAAAATTTCTGGAATCATTCGCGGACAAAGGATGGAGCACTGGCGTATACGCTATATCCTACAGATATAGAGAAAGCTCACTGATGGAATACGCTATGAAGAAAGAAAAACTGCTGCGAGATATGGACAGCGATATGGGCACAAGGACTCTGGTGATGCTTGTAGCAGCAGGATTGCCTGAATTTATTAGGAATAAGATAGACAGGGAAAACTGCGAAGATTCGACCAAACTACTCCACGAACTTCGAAAATGCGAGAATCTGGTGAGTAAGAACAGTCTTTTAAGGAAAAAAGAGGAAAGACAAGACAATAAAAAAAATTTGACGGAAAAAAACCATGCAGTAATTGCGAGAAACTAAACAAAGGTAATAGATACCATCCCGAGGATTCATGCTGGTTTAAAAAGAAAAACGGAAATGAAGCTAGAGTAATTGGAAGCAATTCGGTGATAGAAGTAGATTTGAATGCAGAACAAAAAAACGAATAATCACACCATTGATTAAAGTGAGAATGTTATTAGAAGGGAAGTTAGAAGTAAACGGAACATACGACCCAGGTTCTCAAATCTCTCTGATAAATTCGAAATTAGTTAAAATAAAAGAAAAAACAAAAGATGCGAATAAAATATTCTTAAAAACGGTCAATGGTGTGACACAAACAAAGGGTCTAGTAACCATAAAAGCAAAAAATTTCGAAAAAGAGGAATACGTGGACGTATTTATTGTAGAAAGAGACGATTTTGAAGATTTCCTTATTGGTATCCTTATTGATATGATAAAAAAATTCGGACTAATCCAAGATGAAAATCTACAAATATCTCAAAAAAGAAATAAAGACAGACAGAACAGAGCCAGGGCTAGGAGAGGTAATAAACACACCGAACAAGAATAACAGAAGAGAAGAAGTCAGAGTTAACTTTAACGAACACGTAGACGAAAATGAGTTTAATATGATGCTAAATCACTTGGAGGACATACAAAAAATGGAGATCGAAAAACTTATAGACAAACATAACACAGTATTTGCGAAAAATAAATACGACGTAGGCACTGTTACGGACTACGAAGCTCGAATAGACTTACTGGTAGACAAATATTGTAGTAAGAGGCCATATAGATGCACTTTGGAGGATAAAAAAGAGATAGAGGACCAAGTGGCAAAATTATTAGAAAATAAATTAATTGAAGAATCTTACAGCCCATTCGCGGCACCAGTAACCCTAGCATTCAAAAGAGAAGAAAATAAACGATCGAGATTGTGTATAAGCTTTCGCGAATTGAACAAAATAGTTACACCACAAGCCCAACCGTTCCATTTGATAGACGATTTAATCATAAAAACAAGAAACTGTATGTTCTACACATCACTAGATATAATTTCTGCCTTTTGGTTAATCCCATTACGCATCGAAGATAGACAGAAAACAGGCTTCGTTACGCAGGAAGGGCACTTCCAATGGACGTGCCTACCATTCGGTTTGAAAACAGCACCAGATATTTTTCAAAGAATCTTATCGAATATCCTGAGAAAATACAATTTAAAAGACTTTTTAGAGATTTACATAGACGATATTCTAATTTTCTCAAAATCATTCAAAGAACACATAGAAAAAGTCATAAAAGCAATAGCAAACGAAGGCTTCAGACTGAAATTCAAAAAATGTACGTTTGCAACAAAATCGGTAAAATACCTCGGACACATAATAGAAAACAATACATCAAGACCAATGAAAGACAACCTGATTACAATACAAAATTTCCCCACCCCGAAAACGCAAAAGAATATTAGACAGTTTGTCGGAAAAATCAATTTCTACCACGAGTACATACCAAAAAGCTCAGTACTGCTAGATCCGTTACACAAACTATTACGAAAAAATGAGAAATTTATATGGTCGGAAGACTGCGAAAAATCTTTCACAGATATCAAAAAGTTACTATGTTCTCAGCCAGTGTTGGAAATATTTGATAACAATTTACCAATAAGAATCTATACAGATGCATCACTATAGGCATTGGTGCAATATTTAAACAAATACAAGATAATGGTAAAGAAAAGCCAGTGGCATATTTTTCGAAGAAACTTAACGATACACAAAAGAGAAAAAAAGCAATTTATTTGGAATGCCTGGCAATAAAAGAAGCCGTAAAATACTGGCAACACTGGCTGATAGGGAAAAATTTTACAGTATTTTCCGATCATAAGCCATTAGAGAATATGAACATAAAAGCTAGGACAGATGAGGAACTAGGCGAGATGACTTATTATTTGTCACAATACGACTTTGATATTAAATACATTCCAGGAAAAGATAACGTCGAAGCAGATAGCTTAAGTAGAAACCCGGTACTCGAACCACTCGAAAATATAGAAGAAATGCTAAAAACAGCTAATCTAATAAAAATAACAGAGATAAAAACAGACCAAAAAAAGAATAAAACATTGCGAAAAACCAAAACAAAATTTACAGAAGTAGACGGACTGGTCTATAAAATCGTCCAAAATAAGAAGAAGATAGTTTTATCTGAAAAGCTAAGCCTAGAATTAATTAAAGAAATACACTCGGAATGGTGCCATCTGGGGATTAAACAAATGATGAATAGAATATGTCCTCATTATACAGCTAAGAATATAACTGCGAACATAGAGAAAGTATGTAAAAACTGCGAAATATGTATAAAAAATAAATCTAGAGGGCAAGGAAAGTATGGACTGATGTCACAATTAGGGCCGGCAACAAAACCATTCGAGATAATGTCAATAGACACCATGGGAGGCTTTGGGGGACAAAGATCAACAAAAAGATACCTTCATCTACTGGTGGACCATTTTTCGAGATACGCGTTCATTTCAACATCAAAAAATCAGAACGCGGTAGAATTCATCAAGTTAGTAAATACCGTGCTAGAAACAGACAGAATTGGAACAATTCTTGCAGACCAATATCCGGGAATTAACGCGAGAGAATTTAAGGAATTCTTGGTAGAATACGACGTCAGATTAATTTTTACGGCCGTCAATGCGCCCTTCTCCAATGGTCTGAACGAGAGACCAAACCAAACTATAGTCAACAAAGCAAGATGTAAAATAAACGAGAAGGGAGAGAAGAGAGCCTGGACAACGATTGCCAGAGAATGTGTAAATAAATACAACGAGACAGAACATACGATAACGGGCTTTACACCTAAATATTTACTAGAGGGCACAAATACCACCATTTTACCTGAAGAAATAAAAAAGAGGAACAATAAAGAAGCTTGGGTAAAGGATAGAGAATTAGCTCTAGAAAAAACAAGAAAATCACACGAATATAACAGAAATATATTCAACAAAAATCGAAAGAACCACGAATTTAACACGGGGGATCTAGTGTATATAGAAAATGGCAACAGGCTAAATAGAAAAAAATTAGACGAACTGAGAATTGGACCTTTCCAAATAACAGAAAAGGTATCCAACTCAATGTACAAAATAAAAACGGGAAAACGAAACCAAGAAACTGGACTTTTCCATGTAACAAAATTATTGCCAATGTTAGAAAACGGGGACGAGGACTGATAATCTTACGAATTTTCACCCGGGGGAGGGGAGATGTAACGAAAGTATACCTTCGTTAGGCTTAAATACGCCGCGCCCCTCTATGTCACTTTATTCTCGTGAGTCTAATCATCGATAGAGAGGGAGTATCGGAGAAGTATCGGGAACAATCAGTCACGCGTGAGCAACCAAATAGAGAAAGACATTGTAATGTGAATAGAGAAAGATATAAACTTTAATTGTCGTTTCTCTATTTTCAGGTAAGGTTATTATTATTATTAATTGTAATTGTAATTCATTGTAATTGTAATTGTTATAATTGTTATTAATTTGTTCAACAATGAATAAAGAGAGTTTTCCAAACTCTATTTTCAGAGAAACACAGTTTGTTTATTCTTTTCCAACAAAATCGAAAATATAAGAGAAAGGAATCCCCATTATATATATATACTGTCACGCCGTATTTGAATGTGGGGGGGGGGGGGAAATAAGGGAAACACAACCTCGGGGTTAACACGAAAATATTAAACTCTATTTATTCTTTGATGAACAACAAAAGAAGAATATATAACAAAAGGGAAGAAAAATGAAAATCACAAAAAATATAATAATAATAATTATTCAGTTGGGCGCCAGCTATTTTGATGGCATAACTGCCTTTCGACTTATCGGATAATTTCTCGGAATTATCACGCGGAACAAAACAAAATATCTCTCACGATACTGCGCGGGCTAACTCCTATAGAACCGGGGAATACTCTCAGGGGGGGGGGGGGTGAAGTCCGTTTTTCGGCCTCTTAGTTATTACCACGATCGTTTCTCAATGGCAGGTTAATTTCTTGGTTATTTTCAGCACGGAATTAATCGGGGTTGACTTTATCGGGAAAACAAAAAAAATGATCAGGTTTATTGGGGAGACGCACAAAAAAAAGGAAACGAATAAATTTGTGGCTGACTCTAATTATTTTACACCACCACACTGCACGGACTCGATACACTTCGAGGGGGTATACGCACGCAAATCTATCCGTGATAAAATGGCGTCCGCCTCGTGGCCGGTACGCGATCACAATTCAGGAAAACTTTCGCCACACTCAAAAATATAAATTCCTCTACTCACTCTCTGGCTGTTCTCTTTTTCACTTCTCTCTCTTTTCTCCCTCTCTTCTCCTTTCTTTCTCTTTTTTTTTTTTTTTAAAAAAACTTTATATAAAAAAAATATAACTCAACAAAAACTATATAATTCAAACACAAAAAAACTCTATATGATATAACTCAAACCAAAAACTCTAAATTTCACTCTCCAAATTAAATCAGAACTTTTCTCCAAACTCTTCTCACTCTCTCCTTCTCTCTCACACTCTACAGCGCTCCACTCTATAACTCTCAATATAATTACTCTTTACACGCTTTCTTTCTCCACGCTACGCTCGAAGTGAGAAGGCATTGCTTCTCACTTGACACGAGGCCTGATAAGGGAAGTCAAAGGGCAAGGAAGGGGTTACAGGACTGACGCGTTTCCGATGGGTAGCCATTCATCGATCAGCTCTATCGATTTGCGCATGCGAAGTGGTCCTTGTCCTGGAGAGCGATAGTTGATTGACCGGGAAGATGGTGACACACGTGGGGACATCTCTCGCACGTGGGAATTCTCAAATGGGTCGATATCGTCAATCTATACCGCATGCTGCTGCCCTCATTAGCATAGAGAGGGTACTCTCTCGCCCCACTCTCTCGCTGCGCGTGCTCTGGAATGTGTCCGTTATCGACACGGCAGACGAGTAGAGTGGGCTATTGCCGCGCTCACGGTCTCTCTCTTTTTGGTAGCAAATTTAAGCCATATAATTGCCGTGAGCGCGGGATGTTCTCTTGTGACCCTCTCTAGCTGGCAGTGCAGCGTGGGTTTTCTCCTCGGGGATGCTGGTGGTGGTGCGCCTCTCCAGGACTTACTGATCGTCTTGCTGGGGATTCGTCAGGGGGTGTGGGGAGGGAAAAAAGGTATTTCGCGGGAAAATCGTATGGGTTTTCAGGGGTATACAGGGAATTATTTTGGATTGTCTTGGGAAGTTTTGGGGAAGGCCTCTTCGGTGTCTCGGGGTATCGTGGCGGGTTACTCTATTACTTTTAATTACTATTTACATTATATTACATTACGTTTCTTAAATTCTAATATTTACATTTAGCTGGGTAAGTGTGGTGGCGGACCTCGAGCGCGGGGATTCGGTTCAACTATTCTATAAACTCTATTCTTCGGGGCTATCTGTGACGCCACGTCACAATACATCCTACTAATATTATAAACGTGAAAGTTTGTAAGGATGGATGGATGGATGTTTGTTAATCTTTCACGCAAAAAATACTGGACGGATTTTAATGAAACTTTACAGTATTATTGTTCATACATCAGAATAACATATAGGCTATAATTTATAACGATATTGAGTAAATTGGCCAAATTATAACGGTAAGTGTCAAGTAAGTCGGAAAAAATCATGCTGTCTGAGAGCTATTTCGGCGTGCGGTGCATAAACCGTTAGAGTTACACGAAAAAAATATATGGTGGGATTATAGTATATTAACTATACTATTCACAGGCAAATAGGAAAAAATACCCGTGTTTTTTCTTTTTTCACTTGCAATTATTTATAAAAAAAATATTTAAACACATTATGCTGAAATTTTTTATTTTGCAAAACGGACTGCACCAATCGATTATACGGGAAAAATTATGACGAAAACCTGAATAATCATTTTTTGTCATAATTCAATTTGTTATTCAATTGTTTATTACCATTTTACGCTAACAAATTGAACTATGACAAAAAATGATTATGTAGGTTTTCGTCATAATTTTTTCCGTACAATCGATCGGTGCACTCCGTCTTACAAAATAAAATTTTTCAGCATAATTTGTTTAAATGTAATTTTTAAGAAACAATTGTCAATGACACAAGAAAAAAAAAAGGGTATTTTTTTTATTTGCCTAGGAATGGCGGAGTTAATTTAATGCTGTCTAGAACAGTTTTTGACTGGAGTGATCTTGGCGATTTATTGAAAATATTGTGTATGATTTTGTTTTGCCGCTAAACAAACTCAGCAAAATGCCGCAAAAGCGTAAGTCTAACGTTTCACAAAGCTCTAATAAAGCTCGAGCTATTAAAGTAGTTAGAAGGAACGAGACGTCTCAACAAACTGAGCTGCGAAGGCTTGTACAGGCCGTGCGTGAGGCAACACACAGAGCTGCTGAGACACAAGCGCAGGCCCAAGCTCGGCGTGGGCAGCATGCTGAGTATCTGACATCTCAGCGAGCTGCTGAGACACCAGAGCAGGCCCAAGCTCGGCGTGGACAGCATGGTGAGTATCTGACATCTCAGCGAGCTGCTGAGACACAAGAACAGTCCCAAGCTCGGCATAGACAGCATGCTGAATATCTAGCATCTCAACGGGCTGCTGAAACACCAGAGCAGTCCCAAGCTCGGCGTGGATACCATGCGACCTATATGGCGTCTCAAAGAGCCACAGAAACCGTTGAAGCGTCTGAATCTTGCAGACGCGCTGTTGCTGAAAGGACAGAACAGCGACGTCAAATATTCACAAGAAACATGTGGGGGGTATTCGATAAGGCCGCATTTGAGTATGATAAGACTCTTGATTATGATAGTCATAAGCTTATAAAAATAGAAGCGACGAGCAAAGATTGCAGATTTTGCGGAGCTCTAAAATGGAAAGAGGAAGTGGCAGGTATGTGCTGTTCGGGAGGAAAAGTAAACATTCCTTCAATAGACGAGCCAGTTGAACCGATGAGAGAACTTTTCTTTTATGGAACAGATGAGTCTCGCCGTTTTTTGAGAAGTATACGAAAATACAATACGTGCTTCCATATGACATCTTTTGGAGCGGATAATATTGTCTCAATGCCAGGATTTTGCCCGACTTTCACAATTCAAGGCCAAGTATACCACAGGATTGGCTCTTTGCTTCCTGCGACGGATATGCAGCCACAATTTTTGCAAGTTTATTTCATGGGCGATGAGGAAATAGAACTTAATAGGCGTTCTGAGTACGTACAAGGTGTAGAAAGAAGCACGGTTCAAAAAATACAACGAGCTTTACACGATCACAACATTTTAGTGCATGAATTTAAAACGGCTAAAGATAAAATGACCAACGATAATTGCAAGGTTATGATCCATCCAGACCGTGTACGACGTGGTCAACACGAGAGACAGTTCAATGTACCGACCACAAATGAAATAGCTGCCGTAGTAGTTAGTGATGAACAAACTACGTCTCGGGACATCGTTGTATCGCTTTCGAGTACCCAATAACCCATCGCTTTCGAGTACCCAATAATTTTTTGGAAAGGACAAGAGGGATACAGCATTGATATTCCTAAGACAAATCCAGTTACCAAACTACCCATACCAAACAAAAAAGTGTCCTGCAAAGACTTTTATGCGTATCATATCATGGTCCGTCGCGACGATTTCAATTTATTGCTTCGATGTAGACTCCTCCTTCATCAGTTTTTGGTGGACATGTATGTCAAGATGGAAAGTGAGCGCTTGAGGTTTATTTCTTTGAACCAAAAGAAACTGCGAGCAGAAAACTATGTTCATTTACAAGACGCGATAAGGAATGATGTGGATTTGGATCCAAATAACTTGGGTCAGGTGGTGATTCTCCCGTCATCATTTGTAAATAGCCTGAGATACCTGCATGAATACACGCAGGATGCGTTCACATACGTGCGTAACTACGGAAGGCCTGATCTATTTATCACAATGACATGCAACCCAGCATGGCCTGAAATCACCAAAGAGCTCATGCCAGGTCAAAATTCAACGGACAGACATGACTTAACAGCCAGAGTATTTCAAATAAAAGTTAAAAAGTTAGTTGCTCTACTTACAAAAGGTAAAATATTTGGTGACATGAAGTGCTTCATGTACTCGATCGAGTGGCAAAAACTAGGTTTGCCTCACGTGCACTTATTTCTGTGGTTGACGGAAAAATTGCGTCCCAACCAAATTGACGAAGTCATAAGTGCGGAGATACCAAACCCGGAAACTGATCAGAAGCTCTATGATACGGTGACCAAGAATATGATTCACGGGCCCTGTGGTGCACTAAATCCTTCATCACCGTGCCTAAAGGAAGGAAAATGTACCAAAAAGTATCCAAGGGCGCTTTTAAAAGATACTCAAACAAATGATAAAGGCTATCCTCTATACAGGCGTAGAGCACCAGAAGATGGTGGACGTACGATGACAAAAAAACCCGAGGTGGAATGCAGGAAATATTAGTTGATAACAGTTGGGTGGTCCCATATTCTCCCCTCCTGTCTAAAATTTGTAATTCCCATACAAACGTAGAGTTCTGTAATACGGTACAGGCGATCAAATATATTTGTAAATATTTAAATAAAGGGAGCGATCAGGCTATTTTTAAAATTCAACAGCAAGGTAATGTAAATATTGACCCGAGAGATGAGGTGCAAACAGTTAGAGCCGGTCGATAGTTAGTAGTAATGATAATAGTGGCGGATCTTGGGTCTACCTCTGCACGAGAGATACCCAACAGTCACTCATCTCGCGGTACATCTGCCTAATGGTGAGCGGATTTACCTCACTGCAAATAATTTCAGAGAAAGAATGGCAACACCACCAAGGACGACACTAACTGCATTTTTCATGTTGTGTCAAAATGACGAATTTGCAAAAACATTACGTTACGTTGACGTTCCTCGCTACTATACATGGAATGCATCACTGAAAGAATGAAAACGTCGTTTACAAGGAACACCTGTCGACAGCTGGCCAGGTGTAAAGGCGGGAGACGCTCTTGGCCGCATTTACACTGTACATGTAAGCAACTTCGAATGTTATTGTTTGCGAATGCTGCTGAATGTAATACGGGGACCCACTAACTTCTTAGATCTAAAAACATTTGACGGTCAAGAACTTGAAACTTCTCGACAAGCGTGTGAGAAGCTGGGGTTGTTACAAGATGACAGCCACTGGGATGCCACAATAGAAGAGGCCGTGTTGTGTCGCTCACCAACGCAAATAAGAGAGCTATTTGCCATATTGATATGCACTTGCGGTTTATCTAATCCCGTTCAACTATGGGACAAGTATAAAACTGCGTTATCAGAGGATATCTTGCACAGATTTGAAAGAGCGGATCAAGTCAGCAATGATCTTTGTTTCAATGAAACATTGGGACTTATCGAGGACAAAATGATAACAATTTGCGGTAAGAAGTGGTCCGACTTTGGTATGCCTACACCACAACGTAGAGGAGAGCTGTCAAATGAATTGATCAGAGAGCTGAGCTACGATACCATCATATTAAACGCTCATGCTGCGAAACCGAGCCACGTCTGCTACCAGAACAAAAAGAAATGTACCACAAAATATTACAACGTCTTGACAGTGGTGAAGGTGGCTTTTTTTTCCTTGATGCCCCGGGTGGTACGGGCAAAACTTTTTTGCTTAATTTGCTTCTAGCAAAAATTCGCAGGGACCATAATGTTGCATTAGCAGTGGCTTCCTCTGGAATCGCTGCAATATTGCTGTGCGGTAGGCGGACGGCACATTCGGTTTTTAAATTACCTCTTAATCTTGCGCGCGAAGAAACCCCAACGTGCAACATCAGTAAGAGCAGTACCCGCGGCGCCCTGTTGCAACAGTGTCAGCTGATCGTGTGGGACGAGTGCACTATGTCACACAAACGCGCCATCGAGGCGCTTGATCGCTGTCTACAAGACAGCGATCAAGCGCGACAACAATCGAAAGTTAATGGGTGGTGTGGTGGTGTTACTGGCAGGGGATTTCAGGCAGACTTTGCCTGTTATCGAGAGAGGCACTGCAGCAGACGAAATCAAAGCATGTCTAAAAGCATCATATGTGTGGGCCAAAGCTGAAAAGCTGCATCTCACTACTAACATGCGAGTCCAGTTATTCAGCGATATAGAGTCAGGTGCATACGCTCAGAAACTGCTCAAGATAGGTGACGGTCGACTAGAAACGGACGAGGAAGGTATGGTTATATTCACAAACCAATTTTGTCATGTTGCGGATTCGGAAGACGAGCTTATTGCACAAGTTTTTCCAAATTTGCAACAAAATATTCGGGATGAAAATTGGTTGTGTGAAAGAACCATATTGGCACCAAAAAATGAGACTGTTACGAAAATAAATAAAAAAATATTGGACGAAATAATAAGCGAAACATCAGTGTACAACTCCATCGACACAGTCATGTCATCCGATGACACTACGAGCTGCCCCGTAGAGTTTCTAAACTCTTTGGAGCTATCCGGGGTGCCATCCCATAAGCTGGAATTAAAGGTAGATATACCCGTTTTGTTAATGCACAACCTGGACGCACCGAGATTATGCAACGGGACTAGATTGCGAGTCACCGAACTAGGAAAGCATATTGTGAAGGCCACAATTTTAACCGGAGAAGCTAAGGGTGACAATGTGCTTATACCACGCATCCCAATTATACCAAATAACTTACCATTTAATTTTAAACGTCTGCAATTCCCATTGAAAGTTGCATTTTCAATGACTATCAATAAATCACAGGGTCAAACCTTAAGGGAAGCCGGAATACATTTGGGCACAGCATGTTTTTCCCACGGTCAGCTCTACGTAGCTTGCTCGCGTGTTTCTAAGTCGCAAAATCTGCATGTATTCGCTGAACGAAATAAATCTTTTAATATAGTTTATAGGAGTGTATTACAGTAAGTACAAAAGGCCCGAAAACAGATAATAATCGAAGTCTGCGCGGACGAAGTCGCGGGTAAAAGCTAGTATATATATATATATATATACTGTATATACGTAAACGAAGGAAAATTCGAGAACGCATAGCAAGACAGGCACGATCTACGGTAGTAGTAAAAACTGTGATCACGCAGCGCACACACACACAGCCATACGTGAAGACTGATAGCATCTATGTTCCCCGCAAGCACGGGTAACGATGTTGAAATGTCCACAGTTGAATTGTGCTAACACGGGCATATGATGTGAACGCGTTTGTAGTAGTGTGGGTGACCGCAAAGGACTGTTGACGCAGCGATGCTTTTTAGCTATCGTTAGTCGCTTAGCCCGTATTACGCCCGGTTGTGCTTTGCATTTTTTTTGTGGTAGATTGTGTATCAAATCAACAAGTGGACACGTGGACGAGTGGATTACGTTTATTTACGAACAAGAAGCCTGACTAAATAAGTACGTAAATATATAATAACTAAACAATGAATGGGTCAGAAATAGCCACATGTACATGGTCTACGTATTTTTACACATCATAAAATGTATACAATTGTTGCAATGATGATGACCGCAAAGATTTTGTACTCGAATTGAAAAAAAAAAAACATAAAACGCATGCTGTGGAATAATAATGAAAATATCCTCAATGCAGTTGTAAAAAAATGAATGAAACCAAATATTTAAAAAATGTTGTCAAACTGTAATTGCGCGAGGTCGCTTAATTTTATAGAGTGACAATTGTATTTAAAAATCTATCGTTGCCGAGATTGTATGTTCTCGGTGTCGATGCTCATGCACAATCGCTCGACGTTTTCGTTGATATATTTCGACGATACAGTCGGGCAATAGTTGAATGAGCTCGCTAAATTTTATACAGCGACAATTTTGTATAAAAATCTATCGTCGCCGAGACTGCATATTCTCGGTGTCGATGCTCATGCATCATCGCTCGACGTTTTCGTTGATTTATTTCAACGATACAGTCGAGCAATAATTGCATGAGCTGGCTAAATTTTATCCAGCGACAATTTGATTTGAAAATCTATCGTCGCCCCGATTGCATGTTCTCGGTGTCGATGCTCATGCACAATCGCTCGACGTTTTCGTTGATTTATTTCAACGATACAGTCAAGCAATAATTGCATGAGCTCGCTAAATTTTATCCAGCGACAATTTTATTTGAAAATCTATCGTCGCCCTGATTGCATGTTCTCGGTGTCGATGCTCATGCACAATCGCTCGACGTTTTCGTTGATATATTTCGACGATACAGTCGGGCAATAGTTGAATGAGCTCGCTAAATTTTATACAGCGACAATTTTATTTGGAAATCTATCGTTGCCGAGATTGCATGTTCTCGGTTTCGATGCTCCTGCACGATCGCTCGACGTTTTCGTTGATTTATTTCAACGATAAAGTCGAGCAATAATTGCATGAGCTCGCTAAATTTTATACAGCGACAATTTTGTATAAAAATCTATCGTCGCCGAGACTGCATATTCTCGGTGTCGATGCTCATGCATCATCGCTCGACGTTTTCGTTGATTTATTTCAACGATACAGTCGAGCAATAATTGCATGAGCTGGCTAAATTTTATCCAGCGACAATTTTATTTGAAAATCTATCGTCGCCCCGATTGCATGTTCTCGGTGTCGATGCTCATGCATCATCGCTCGATGTTTTCGTTGATCTATTTCAACGATACAATCGAGCAGTAATTGCATGAGCTCGCTACATTGCATAGAGCGACAATTTTATTTGAAAATCTATCGTCGCCGAGATTACATGTTCTCGGTTTCGATGCTCACGCATCATCGCTCGACGTTTTCGTTGATTTATTTGAACTATACAGTCGAGCAATAATTGCATGAGCTGGCTAAATTTTATCCAGCGACAATTTTATTTGAAAATCTATCGTCGCCCCGATTGCATGTTCTCGGTGTCGATGCTCATGCACAATCGCTCGACGTTTTCGTTGATTTATTTCAACGATACAGTCAAGCAATAATTGCATGAGCTCGCTACATTGCATAGAGCGACAATTTTATTTGGAAATCTATCGTCGCCCCGATTGCATGTTCTCGGTCTCGATGCTCATGCACAATCTCTCGACATTTTCGTTGATTTATTTGAACGATACAGTCAAGCAATAATTGCATGAGCTCGCTAAATTTTATACAGCGACAATTTTCTTTGAAAACCTATCGTCGCCGAGATTGCATGTTCTCGGTTTCGATGCTCATGCACAATCGCTCGACGTTTTCGTTGATTTATTTCAACGATACAGTCGAGCAATAATTGCATGAGCTCGCTAAATTTTATACAGCGACAATTTTCTTTAAAAATCTATCGTCGCCGAGATTGCATGTTCTCGGTTTCGATGCTCATGCACAATCGCTCGACGTTTTCGTTGATTTATTTCAACGATACAGTCGAGCAATAATTGCATGAGCTCGCTAAATTTTATACAGCGACAATTTTCTTTAAAAATCTATCGTCGCCGAGATTGCATGTTTTCGGTGTTGATGCTCATGCATCATCGCTCGACGTTTTCGTTGATTTATTTCAACGATACAGTCGAGCAATAACTGCATGAGCTGCCTAAATTTTATCCAGCGACAATTTTATTTGAAAATCTATCGTCGCCCCGATTGCATGTTCTCGGTGTCGATGCTCATGCATCATCGCTCGATGTTTTCGTTGATCCATTTCAACGATACAATCGAGCAGTAATTGCATGAGCTCGCTACGCTGCATAGAGCGACAATTTTATTTGAAAATCTATCGTCTCCGAGATTGCATGTTCTCGGTGTCGATGCTCATGCATCATCGCTCGATGTTTCCTTTGATTTATTTCAACGATACAATCGAGCAGTAATTGCATGAGCTCGCTACATTGCATAGAGGGACAATTTTATTTGGAAATCTATTGTCGCCGAGATTGCATGTTCTCGGTGTCGATGCTCACGCACAATCGCTGGACGTTTTCGTTGTCTGATTTCAACGATAAAGTCGATCAATAATTGCATGAGCTCGCTAAATTTTATACAGCGACAATTTTGTTTAAAAATCTATCGTCGCCGAGATTGCATGTTCTCGGTGTCGATGCTCATGCATCATCGCTCGACGTTTTCGTTGATTTATTTCAACGATACAGTCGAGCAATAATTGCATGAGCTGGCTAAATTTTATCCAGCGACAATTTGATTTGAAAATCTATCGTCGCCCCGATTGCATGTTCTCGGTGTCGATGCTCATGCACAATCGCTCGACGTTTTCGTTGATTTATTTCAACGATACAGTCAAGCAATAATTGCATGAGCTGGCTAAATTTTATCCAGCGACAATTTGATTTGAAAATCTATCGTCGCCGAGATTGCATGTTCTCGATGTCGATGCTCATGCATCATCCCTCGATGTTTTCGTTAATTTATTTCAACGATACAATCGAGCAGTAAATGCATAAACTCGCTACATTGTATAGAGCGACAATTTTTTTTGAAAATCTATCGTCGCCGAGATTGCATGTTCTCGGTCACGAAAGTCGAACTCGGCGACGATGCTCGTGCAGCATCATACGATCAGATTGTTGATTTATTCGAATGAATTTGACTTGACAATCATATATATTCGATCAAAATCTCATCGAGCTGCATTCATGCGATGCCGATAATAAATTGACTCGAACGAGTCATTTTCGTCACCGAGATTACACATTCTCGGTGACCGTTGGCATTCGCGCTTGTCTGACTGGGCGTAGCGACCGAGCCGCTTTCGCACGCCTCGCACGACGTGGGTTTGTCTGTCAAATCGCCGATGTCGTCTAGTGCCTATAGTGTTATTCCTAAATAAAATAAATTCAAAAAAAATCTAAGCCCAATATACACGAAACAAATTTGCGATCTCATATCTTTCTTTACAATATATATTTCTGGGAAGTCAGAAACATTGTAAAGAAAGATAAAAGTCGAAGATCGCTAATGGTTTGTCTGTCGAATCGCCGATGGTGTATAGTGCCATCTATCGGTGGCGCGCGCCGCACAGATGGTAACTCGTTGCGTGTGCATCGTTCACTACTATGCCGACGCCATCGTAGTTCGCCAAAACCTCTTAAGAGGATGTGAAAGCTCTTCTTTACCATCGCAGTATGCCTAAATTTTCGAACAAATGCCATTGCAAAACTATCAAACTAAATAAATGGAAAATTTAGTATATAATCCAGTTAATAGTGTTCTATCCGGTGACGCTCGTAGAATTTTGAAAATCAAAAAAAAAAATTACAGTTCGCATTACCACCAGTTATCTGTAAAATAAAAATGGATTTACTGACCTTCAAAGCTAGTTATTCAAAAAATCCTTAGCGTCATCTTATGCAGCAATAAAAAATGTACACACTGATTACTTGTACATTGTTGTAGGTGCAAAACTTCGGAAATGGCATTTGTTCGAAAAATTTTGTGGTAAGATTACCTAAATACAAGCCGCGGCCGATGAGTGTAGCCAAATTTTGGTTCACGAAAATTCCGCTACCGAAGTGTATACTTGAGCGCTAGCAGCGTCTTCTTCGTACCGTAATATATAGTAATAGGGGGAAGAGCCAAGTGTTTCCGTCTCCCAGGCCTTTTGCCACAGAGCGAAAGAGAGAAAGCGAGCGTGAGTGAGGGAGGAAGGGAGAGAGAGAGAAAGAGAGACCGCCGCAGTAGACCATATCTCTTAGTCATTTTTATTTGATATGTAAAGGAAAGGTGTTTTAGGTATCCAAGAGAATGCATCCTCTGGATATACTTTAGATATACCTTCCCCATACCCATCGAGCACCTGAAGCTCATCGTTAGACTTTTTTTCGTGTTTTCCATGAATTACGAAAAACGCAAGATAATTGTATAATTATCGTTGATCAAATATTTTGAAATGATAGATTATTTATTTTACAAAGATAATAATGATTAAATAATATGGATATATCGTAGATTGTCTTATTTCTAAGAATAATGATAATACTTTTTATTTAGATTTCAGTAATAGTGGCTAAAATAATGTAAACTTTAAATCAATTTTGTTTAGATTGAATAATAGATAAATATTATATGAATAATTTATCGACTAAATTTTTTGAGTTTATAATGAAAATAATTACTGTTATTTATATAAAGTATTAAAAAATATATGTTTGCATGATAATTGTGCCAGCAATGGCGGACAATTGTTATAATAAAATTGATTACAATCAGTATGTTCGACTGCTTTGCTTTTGTGGAACGTACTTAGACAAAAATTCGTGAATTCTCTTTATCTCTCTCGATACGCGGAAATGTATACATACATATGCAGATTTATATGAACAGATACAATGTATGTATAAACACACACACACACCGCCTGGACGGGCGCGACAAATTATATATATACATATGTATGTAAATCAACTAATGTGTGTGTGTGTGTCTGTGTGTGTTTGTTTATATATACATTGTGTATGGTCAACACGCCCAGACGCATACACACACCCATGCACACAAATCCACATATATATATATATAGTTCCTCAGATTGAGAGAGATAGAGAGAAAACACCAATCTTATTCTACAGACGGTTTACAGAAACAAAACAGTCTATATGACTGGTTGACGCGATCGTAAGAGGTCGCTTTTCACCGTGAAGTTATATATATTAGAGCATACGAATTCGCTCTCCGATCATTCTCTCTCTTTCTCTTTCATTCTCTCTGTCTCTATCATTCTATCTCTCTCGATCAATCTCTCTCTCTATCATTCTTTCTCTCTATCATTCTCTCTCTCTATCATTCTCTCTCACTCCCTCTCTCTCTCTTCAGAAATTGGGAGGCGGGGGGGGGGGGGTGGAGGGGCGAGAGAGAGCTAAAGTAGCAGAGAGGAAAATAATTAATAACAATATTTATTTTTATATAAACTTTATTTTTATAAAAACTTTATTTTTATAAAAACTTTATTTTTATAAAAACTTTATTTTTATAAAAACTTTATTTTTATAAAAACTTTATTTTTATGAAAACTTTATTTTTATAAAAACTTTATTTTTATAAAAACCTTAATTGTATTTGACTTTAATACGGCGGATGCCAAAATCCACCCATTTGAGGCATCCTTGGCATTAGGAAGCCCGGCATCATTGGTGTCGATCCTCATGCATAATCGCTCGATGTTTACATTGATTTATTTCAACGATACAATCGAGCAGTAATTGCATGAACTCGCTACATTGTATAGAGCTACAATTTTTTTTGAACATCTATCGTCGTCGAGATTGCATGTTCTCGGTCACGAAAGTCGAACTCGACGACGATGCTCGTGCAGCATCATACGATCAGATTGTTGATTTATTTGAATGAATTTGGCTTGACAATCTTATATATTCGATCAAAATCTCATCGAGATGCATTCATGCGATGCCGATAATAAATTGACTCGAACGAGTCATTTTCGGCACCGAGATTACACATTCTCGGTGACCGTTGACAACCGCGCTTGTTTGACGGGGCGTGAGCAGCTTTCGCACGCCTCGCACGACGTGGGTTTGTCTGTCAAATCGCCGATGCCGTATAGTGCCTATAGTGTTATTCCTAAATAAAATAAATTCGAAAAAAATCTAAGCCCGATATACACGAAACAAATTTGCGATCTCATATCTTTCTTTACAATATATATTTCTGGGAAGTCAGAAACATTGTAAAGAAAGATAAAAGTCGAAGATCGCTAATGGTTTGTCTGTCGAATCGCCGATGGCGTATAGTGCCATCTATCGGTGGCGCGCGCCGCACGGATGGTAATTCGTTGCGCGTGCCCCGTTCACTACTAGGCCGACGCCATCGGAGTTCGCCAAAACCTTTCACATCCTCTTAAGCCTCTAGCCTCTCTTAAGAGGATGTGAAAGGTTTTGGCGAACTCCGAGGGCGTCGGCATAGTAGTGAACGGGGCACGCGCAACGAGTTAGCATCTGTGCGGCGCGCGCCACCGATAGATGGCATTATACGACATCGGCGATTTGACAGACAAATCCACGTCATGCGAGGCGTGCGAAAGCGGCTCGGTCGGTACGCCCCGTCAAACGAGCGCGGTTGTCAACGGTCACCGGGAATGTGTAATCTTGGTGACGAAAATGACTCGTTCGAGTCAAGTTATTATTGACATCGCATGAATGCAGCTCGATGAGATTTTGATCGAATATATAAGATTGTCGAGTCAAATTCATTCAAATCTAGCTCGCTCTCGCCCCTCCATCGCCCCCCCCCCCCAATTTCTCAAGAGAGAGAGAGAGAGAGAGTGAGAGAGAATGATAGAGAGAGACAGAGAATGATAGGGCCAGAGATTGATAGAAAGAGATAATGATAGAGAGAGAATGATAGAGATAATGATTGTGAGAGAGAAAATGATGGAGAGAATGATAGAGAGAGAGAGAATGATGGAGAGAATGATAGAGAGAGAGAGAGAATGATGGAAAGTTCGACAGAGAGCGAGAATCATGGAGAGAGATAGGAAATGATAGAGATAATGATGAAGAGAATGATGGAGGGAATGATGGAGAGAATGATGGAGAGAATGATGGAGAGAATGATGGAGAGAATGATGGAGAGAATGATGGAGAGAATGATGGAGAGAATGATGGAGAGAATGATGGAGAGAATGATGGAGAGAATGATGGAGCGAATGATGGAGAGAATGATGGAGAGAATGATGGAGAGAATGATGGAGAGAATGATGGAGAGAATGATGGAGAGAATGATGGAGAGAATGATGGAGAGAATGATGGAGAGAATGATGGAGAGATTGATGGAGAGAATGATGGAGAGCATGATGGAGAGAATGATGGAGAGAATGATAGAGAGAAAGAATGATAGAGACAGAATGATAGGAGAAAGAGAATGATAGAGAGAGAGAGAATGATGCAGAGAGATAGAATGATAGAGAGAGAGAGAGAATGATCGGAGAGAGAATTCGTATGCTCTAATAATATTACGATATAACTTCACGGTGAAACTCGACGTCTTTACGATCGCCGTTACAGAAACAAAACAGTCATATAGACTGTTTTGTTTCTATAAACCATCTGTAGAATAAGATTGTTGTTTTCTCTCTATCTCTCTCTCTCAATCTGCCGAACTATATATATATATATATATACATATATGGATTTGTGTGCATGGGTGTGTATGCGTCTGGGCGTGTTGACCATACACAATGTATCTATAAACAAACACGCACAGGCACACACACACGCATTAGTTGATTTAGATACATGTGTATATATATAATGTTTCGCGTCCATCCTGGCGGTGTGTGCGGATGTATGTGTGTGTGTGTTTATACATGCATTGTATCTGTTCATATAAATCTGCATATGTATGTATCCATTTCCGCGTATCGAGAGAGATAAAGAGAATACATGAATTTTTGTCTAAGGACGGTCCACAGAAGCAAAGCAGCCGAACAAACTGATTGTAATCAATTTTATTATAACAATTGTCCGCAATTACTGGCACAATTATCATGGAAATATATATTTTTTAATACTTTATGTAAATAACAGTAATTATTTTAATTATAAACTAATAATTTAAGTCGATATAATATTCATATATAATTCATATATAATTCATATAATATTTATCTATTATTCAATCTAAACAAAATTAATTTATAATTTAAAATTTACATTATTTCAGCCACTATTACTGAAATCTGAATGAAATGTATGATCATTATTCTTAGAAATAAGACAGTCTACAATATATCCATATTATGTAATCATTATTATCCTTGTAAAATAAATAATCTATCTTTTCAAAATATGTGATCGACGATAATTATACAATTATCTTGCGTTTTTGTAATTCATGCAAAGCACAAAAAAAAGTCTAACGATGAGCTTCAGGTGCTCGATGGGTATGGGGAAGGTATATGTAAAGTATATCCAGAGGATGCATTCTCTTGGATACCTAAAACACCTTTACTTTACATATCAAATAAAAATGACTAAGAGATATTGCCTACTGCGGCGGTCTCTCTCTGTCTCTCTCTCCCTCCCTTCCTCTCTCTCTCTCTCTCTCTCTCTCTCTCTCTTTTGCTCTGTGGGAAAAGGCCTGGGAGACGGAAACAGTTGGTTCTTCCCCCTATTATTATATATTACGGTACGAAGAAGACGCTGCTAGCGCTCAAGTATACACTTCGGTAGTGGAATTTTCACGAACCAAATTTGGGCTATACTGATCGGCCACGGCTTGTATGCAGGTAAT